>PTEX01000078.1:3426453-3464018 GCA_003342815.1 Eudromia elegans
CGCGGTCACGCGCGGCGCGGCGCGGAGGCACCGGCATGAGGAGCAGTAAGTTTGGGGAAAACTTTTTTTTTTTTCCCTCCTTCCCTCCCTCTCTCCTCCTCCTCCTCCTCGGCCGCGGACTCGCGCGCCGGGCAGGCTGCGTGCGGAGCCGGGAGGGGGGCTCGGGTCCCCGCCGCTCGCGCGCTCCGGGGGAAAGGGCGACGTGGTGGCGGCGGCGGCGATTTTTGTGTTTTGTTTGTGCCTTTTTTTTTTTTTTTTTTTTTTGAAATCAGAGCACAGCGAGACGTGAAACTTTTCCTTCTTAAAGGCGAAGCCGCGCTCCGGGAGCGGAGCGTCCGCGCCGCGCTCCCTCCTGCCGCAACTTTGTGGAGCAACTCACTGTTCTGCTTTGTTTTGTTTTGATTTTTCCTTTTTTTTTTTCCTCTTTTTTTTTTTTCCTTTTCTTTCCTTCCCCCGTGGCTGGTGTCTCCCTTTTGGGATCTAGCTGAGAGGTGTCTTTTTATTTATTTATTTTTCTAATGCTTTTATTTATTTATTATTTCGCGGTGTGTTTGCTTTCCGGGAGGGCGGAATGAATGGAGGTGAGTGCAGGGATGAGGATGAGGAGGATGATGCGGGGCTGGCTCCGCGGGCCGTGAGTGCTTGGATGCTTTGGGGATGGAACAGGAGGGGTGATTGCATCTCCGCAACCCGCGTGTCTGTGTGTCTTCTCCACGACCTGGGAACACAGTGGGACCAAGGGATGAGCTGGAGGGGGGTCCCGTCCATCACCATAGTGACCTCCCCGGGCACCAGGACCTGAACTGTGAGTGAAAAATATTCCCTTAGAAAAGCACATGAACCAGTTGGGATGTGGAGCCTGCTGCCTTTTGCTGCCTTTTTCTCTTTTTACATAATGCGTTTGGAAGGTTGATGGAAATGCGCGATAATTCAACATGCTCCCGGTTTTATTCAGTCAAGTTCAGTAGGGCTCTGAAGGGACCGTCAACCTCTTGGCCACTCGGGCAGTCTTCTTGGGCTGTGCCACTGAATCCTGTGGATGTTGGTGGCATTGAGTTACTTTCCTGTTGGTTTTAGGAAAAGTTGAACGTTTAGCAGGGACTGCCAGAGTTCGAAATGCAAGGGGCAGCAGAGGAAAGTCGTGGTGAGAGCCAGTTCCTGACGTGGACAAAACGAGAATAAAAGTTACGGGAGTCTTCTGAGCTGCGCGCTGTGTTGCGCTCGTGTTGAGCGTGTGCGCTGGGCTAGGGATAGGGAGCTCGCTCAGAGATTCCACCGGCGTGACATTTAAAAAAAAAACTCCAAAAGAGTGAGTCTGTGTGCGTATTTTTTTTTTAAGTGCCCTAAGTCTATGAGTAAATACAGAGTTTCTTTGAGAACATCAACTATTTCCTGTAAATTGCGATGCTGACAAGACTGTCTGGAAATGATATCAACACTTTGAAAGGTTTTTTTTTTTTTTTTTTTCATTTTTTAACCACTAAATGAAAGTTTGTTAATAACATGGTGAAGCCAAACAAGTGGAACGCCTCTGTGGAGAGGGAGACAGAGAGAGAGAAACAGAGAGACTTTCTTTTCTCCTCTTGAAAAACACATACCTGCTTGAGGTTTGCCACACAGAGTCCGTAACGTCGCTAGTGCCGATACACACGTTAATCCTCCGTCTCTTTGGGACACCAAAACTGTGCTTCATGTTTCTGAGACCCAGCGAGTTCGATGTGAGAACAGCAGTCGGGTCCTAATCCAGCCTCTGCTGTCTGGTTGTCACTTTTTTTTTGGGTTTTTTTTTTTTTTTTTTTTTGTTCCGTATAACAACTTTTCTCCCTCCGAAACTTTGCATTTAGGTAGTCACAACAAGTAAGTAAAGGGCAAAGTTGCATCAGCTCTTAAGTTTACGTGTTTTGCTTGGGATCCTCTAGCATAGACAC
Source organism: Eudromia elegans (assembly GCA_003342815.1). Taxonomy (NCBI): domain Eukaryota; kingdom Metazoa; phylum Chordata; class Aves; order Tinamiformes; family Tinamidae; genus Eudromia; species Eudromia elegans. Next base: position 3,428,382 of record PTEX01000078.1, read on the forward strand.
TAAATAATATTGGGCAATTTTTGAATGCGAGAGTATGACTTTAGTTTTTCTTTATTTCCTGGTAAAGTTAATAAAGAAAAAAAGTTAAGTGACAACGTCAGAGGTCTGAGACTTCTTGGGGCATCAAACAATCTAGAATGCAGCTGGGTTATCCTCTTATATTCCTAATATTTTTGTAGCATAACTTAGACCATGGCGTTGTAGGTTGCAGTGCGACTTTTATCATGATTGGCAAAAGCAGCGTTATTTTATGAGTCCCGAGTAGGATTATTTTTCTGTGATGTGTTGGGTCTCACTCGTAGGAGCTTTCGTAGTAAGTGCAGTTATCATGTGTGCTCTGGCTGTGTGGGAAGAGTGTTATTCACGTCTAGTGATTGTGCGTTAATAACAGCATAGCACTAATTCCTGGGTACGGGCCGCCACGTCCGTAAGATGCAATGATTGCTTGCTAAATCTCTCTATTTCAATCATATTTTAATACTAGTTGACACGTAGGGTTTTGTGTTTTCAAAGCATTGTGCAAACAATGACTAATTACTTTCTGCTCATGCGAATTCCCTCCTTTAGGACTGCCTATATCAGGCAGTTGCTTTGAAACAAAACTATTTTACATTACAGTGTGAAAGAGTTAAAAAAAAATTAGCAAAGATGTTTAGGAAAAACCCAACATTTTAATTACAAACAGCTAACTTTGGGTATGTATTTAAATCCTTCTTTTTATGTGGAACTTTCCTCCTAAGTTTGAGGCGGGGGGCGTATGTGTATGAATATTTATGTCTCTTATAAACTCTTGACAATATTTTAATGTAATAATCTTAATAGAAACCTTTTCAGATCTTAACTGCTGCCACACTGGCAGTATCGTTTTAATAAAGGTTTGTGGGTAACACCAAATATAACATTGTGAGAAAGTTTATGGTTAAATATTTTTGAACATGACAGGCTGGGAGCCTGACAACCCTTTTTGTTAGGTGAAAGTAAAGTGGAAATAAATTACATTTTTAATACAGTTTCAGTTAAAACAAACTGCCACCTGGTAATAAAAGTATTGGCCTTGAACAGAAATATATTCTGATTAAGATATTCTAACTGGTGTGTAAAATGAAGCCATTCATTCAGCAAACTGACAACTTTCCAGTTGGTGTTTGCCCTTGCTTAATTTAGTTTCTTCAGTACGACTAGTGGGGTAGTCTGGGTCTGTTTTTGGCAGTCTTGGGCCGCTGTAAACTCAAGCATTTTTGTCCCAAATATCACACCTTACGAGTTAAAATATAATTGGTTAAAAATAATAGCAGGCAGGTATAAGGGAAAAAAAAAGAAAACTTTTCCTTTTTTTTCCCTGAAACTTTCTAAAGTTCTTACATAGGAAGAAAACAATGCTATTTTCAAATACTGGTGATTAATACTAAAACCAGCATAGTCTGAACCCATCTATTGTATAAATACCATTGCCTGTTGACCTTTGGATACATTAATTACAGCATATCTGGTCTAGGTTCTACTATTTTTGTCTGTCCAGAAGATAAATAAAAGTGCCCTTTCCAGTCCTCCTGGAGAAGAAGAACTTTTTCTTGTTGCTGTCATGAATTATGGAGCTTTTTTTCATATCCTGTGCCAGCAAAGTTCTCATTTGACTTTTAACAGATAAGCCTGCACCCAAAGAGAGAATATTTGATTACTTTAAGGCTGTTATCCCTATAGTTTTTTATTGCATGCAAAAAAAAAAACCTTTCTAGGTTTTGCTCTTTTGGGATTGTGTGTTTGCTAATTAAAAAAAAAAAAGCATACATATAATGAGCTCTATCAGATGCGGTGACGGATTAAAGTACAATTACACCATTAAACAGTAAATGTTGACAAGGGAAAGGCATGCGACTACACTTTTCAGATCACGCTTGTTATTCACGTCCCGATGCTGCTTTGCACCTAATCAATAAAGGGCCAGCCTGACCCGAGCCACTCGGTACGTGCCCAGCACGCGAGAAGCGGCGCCCGGGCAGAGGTGAGCGGGGGGGAGAGGCGATGGCTTTAATATCCCAACTTTTTGTCAGGCTGCCCAAGGCTCCAGTGAAACGTGGAGCAGCGGGAGCATAAATCCGATGGTTTCCATCTAGTCCCCAGTGGACATTTTGTCGCATCCCAAAGCGTTGCACCACGGAGCCCCATGGCACTGGATGGGAAGCCCGGCGCGAGAGGCCGCTCTGATTTGGCATCGCGGGGTGTAGAAGGCTGTGATTTAGGTGAACTGGCCCGGCCGCGTGTGAGAAACTTTGTTTAATAGCCATCTATGTTTTATTCATGTCCTGTGCTATCGATTTCTTATTTTCTAATACCTTTAAAGTGGTTCTTTAAAATTTAATAATATTACCACCAGTGGAAAATGGTATAAAATTTAATATGAAATGCTAATCTCTCTGTCCGTGATTTGTATTACGATCCTGTCGCGTTAACTAAAGAATTTTATTCCTGCTGGGGAACTCTGTGTGTGAACTTAGGCAAATTTATAGAGAGAATATTCTTCATTAAATGCCATCGTTGCTCTAAGTGGCACTTCTGTAGCACACAGCTGCAGCGCCCACTTGGTTCCGTCCCATAAAATTCTATGGAACTTGTCTGTGCTCATAGGGGACGGATCTAAAAAGTAGAATGAAATTATTTCTGCCTTGAAAATACGGTTGTTTTGAATTGCAACGTTTAGCCCAAATGGCCATTTTTACCTTGCTGCAGTTCACACATGTATAATTTCTTGTACGTCTGCTTTTTTTCCAAGATCAGATTGACTTTTTTCCCCCCATACATTTATTTTAAAATATTTAATTTTTAAAATGTTACTAGCCCTTTAAAAACCTGTAATAAATGCTTTACAAGTGGCTAGACACCTTCCCTGGTGGTTTAATTTATACAAGCAGGAAACTTTCTCTCCTTCTTTCTCTCTCTCTTTCTTGTTTTCTTTAAACCAACTGACGTAATGCCAAACTTTGCTTTAAAAGAACAGACAGAAGTAATTGGTAGCTTTTAACTTTTAATAATGTTCTGGATTGGTTTTAGTGGCCAAACTGCCATTTTTTTAAAATTCAAGTAAAAACGGGCTTGTGGCCTGAGGAAGAAAGGCCCTGTTGATGCAGTTATTTTTATTCTTGTTTTTCAATCTGTTATTAAAAATCTTTCCTGCTGAGCTCTGCTGGATTTCTCCAATTGCTCTTTGTGACGGCTGGTGCATTTCAGGTTACGGTAACTTAAACTGTTTTTTATTTTTTTTTCTCTTTTTTTCCCCGTGGGCATTTTGAGATGCTTTATCCTTTTTTTTCCCTTTCAGTTCGATCCCCTCACCCGCGGGCCCCCACTGCCCTCACCCAGCACCCCGAGCCTGCTTTGGCACGAGCAATTTATTTGGATTCGGGGAGGATTAATGTGTCGAGCATTCCTTGGGTGGCACTTCAGTGAAAATTATTTTACTCGTCGGGGAACATTTTACACCTGCTAGTGACGGTGCCGGGGAAGGGAGTTGTTGTCCGTCTGCCTTCCGGCGCCTTTGCTTTCCGCGCTTCTTCCGCACCTTGTTCCAAAACTAACCCAGGTTTTGAAGCACGTTTAGGAATCGTCTCTGGCGTTCAGTATCTGTATTAAGCTGATATTGCGGGGAGGAGGGGGGGAAGATTTATTAATTATGCTTTTGAAAAATCCAGCGTAGTAAGGAGCCTTTTTCTTCCTTTCCTTCCCTTTGTTTTTAAGAGTTTTCTGACTAATTTCCTGAATTTTGTCTCTACCTCTCCTGGGCTTTTGCGCATAAGCAAACTTTCTACGGTAAAAAGCCCGAGTTGGGCAACAGACTTTCTTGACGAAGTTGACGTCAGGACGACTTCATAAGTTGGCAAGCAGGGGAATCTTTCAAAGACCAAGTTGGCCTGTGCCAGTTTTTCCTTCCTTTAGGGGAGACACTCCACCCAGTAGGAGGTTACCCCACCCAACGAGGAGAGCTATAATTCAGTGGCAACACTTTAAATGTCAATCCTCCCTCGGGTTTAAACCCCAGACTTGTCTTGCCTCAATCTTCCTATTTAATCTACCATTCAATCTGTTGAAGTAACCTCTCATCTTCATAAGTGTTTTTTTGGGCCTGATCCTGCAATTCTCATTCTTGAGGAGAAGGGGGGGAAAAAATAAAGAAAAATAAGATGATGCATTGACGTCAGGGGGTCTTTGGATTGAGCGAGGGCTGCGGGGCCGGCCCGCGCCGTGTGCGTCTGCGTGTGCCTGGGAGCCGGCTGGTGTCTGCCTGATGCAGATCTGCTCTTCTAGATGGGACTGTAAAGCACTTGCCGTTGTAGCCTGGAAAACACACAGAGCCCGCTGCAGAAGAGGTTTTCCTCGAGGAGCACGGTCCTTTCTATTTAGCGTTTTGTCAGGTTAAAATACGAGCTTCAAAAGTGCCAGCTGTGAAGCATGTCAGGCGTTTCTGCCATTCATATTCCTCCATACCACGGTTATGGACGTGCAATTTTAAATGCTGCTTCTCCTGGCTTTTTTTTTTCATGCTTTAATGGAAATTGAACACTGCAGCTGGAAATGTATAGTGCCTGCAATAACCACTGGGTTATTTAGATAAGGCTGAGAACTCCAAAGGAAAATTTTAGTTTGGGGGTATTTTCTTTGCTGAGGTCAACGTATAATTTTCTAGGCACACTTTACTTCATCCCAATATCAGTTTTTGAGTGTTGTTTTCTGATCCCTCCTTGCATTTAGTGAGACTAACAGTGCCAGGGCTGGGGCTGGGGGGGAAATATATTTCAGAAGTATGAAGCAAATGGTGTTTTTGCCTCTCTGTATTGTGAGTTTTTTAGTTTACGGATATATCTGGAAAAAATCTGTAAAAGATGATGGTAAAAATCATCAATGTGCTTATGTTTCTCAGCAAGATTTACTTAAACAATATGCTTCAGTTTTGCCTCAAACCATTTCAAGCCACCTTTGGTCCAAGAATGTACCAGTTCTTGGTTCCTGGAAGATTAAGCATGACAGTTTCTATTATATAATGAACAGCAGTATTGTTTGAACAAAGGTAACATATTTTGATTTGTGTACTTTTTTTTTGGCAGCTGGCACTAGCATAGGTCTAAAATGAGTGGTGATCTAACAGTGTAAATATCTGAATGTTCTTGAAACATACAGTATAGATGTAATGTGTTTAAATCATCGAATCTATCTATCTATATTATATAGAATGTGTACATATGTGTATATACAAAGCCGTAAATGGTGTGTTCTGCTATCTGTAGCCTTCAAATGTGTATCCTTTGGGTATTCCTGACCTACTTTGCGAAGTCTGCAAGTCTGAAACACATACTGAAACTTAAAAAATTAAACACAGAGCTTGGCAGTTCAGGGGACAGAAAAAGGGGGGGTGTACTAGTAGTAGTTAATTAAAAAAAGATAATGTACTCTGCCTAGACAGATACCTTGCAGACTGCTTTTGGATATGTCAGTGACTTTGGGGGAATTACATCTGAAAGAAAAATTTCAACAGTTTTTTTTTTTTTTTTAAAGAAAGTTTCTAGTAGATAAGAAATTTAAGTATCACCTAAAAAGCCTATGATGTGCAGTGTAAAGTTCAGCGGGAGTTAGATTAGTTAGAATAAAGCAATTCAGTCTTGCCCACAGTGATTCTTTTTTGCTTTTCTCATATACTGATGTTCAAGCAAATACTGTGAGTTTGTGGAACATCATCCAAAAGCTACTATGGAGAGGGAAAGTTGCTTTTAATAAAAGATACCTCCTGTTCCATCTTCCTACTCTGAAACTAGGCTTTTTGTTTAGCATTGCCCATGTGCCCACCAGACCCCCGCTAGCTGCGGTTAACGTCACGTAGAACAAATCTCGACCCGTGGTGACCACGGCCGAACCTCTCCTCCTGCACATGTAGATGTGGGGACACACGTGGAGTTAATGCGACCAACCTGGCTCCAAATACCAGGCAAAAGCTTATGAAAATAGATGGGCCGTGCCGCATACCCTGCAGGTGAACAGAGTCCGTGCCTGGGTGAGAAGGCAGAGGCCGCTGCCACTGTCCTAGCATGGACCTCGGGGTTCTCAGGGTCTAGGGACTGGCATTGCAAACGCCACCTGTCTATGCACCAAGTCACGTAGGTCCCCATGGATTGTACCCACTCTGGTCTTTCAGTGGCCATTGAAAATTTAAGCCCTCTAACTAGTCTCCTTCCAGGTTCTCCAGGAGCTTCCTTTAGAACTAGGCTGTTATTTGCCATGCTATGTGTATCACGAGAAAAAAATCATAAATAGATTAAATTTAATCCTGTAATAGTCATTTGAGCATATTGTAGGAACAAAAATAATTTTGCTGCATTGAGCTCGTATTTCCAGTTGTATGAAGGGGATCAAAATTTATCAACAACATATATCTGAGTCATGCAACTACAATAAATCCTCTAGCAAACATCCACCCTTTGCACACCCAGAGATATACTCCCAAGACTACTAAAGCACATGCCATGTGCAAGTCCAGGAGCCTGAACAGGAGATATGTCCTCAGATACAAGCAAATAAAGTTGCTAAGGTAAAGCAATAACAATCCAGTTGTTCTGGGGACACAAAGTTAGGCTCTTCTACTTGACTGCTGTTGACTGTGCAGTCCTCAGAGTTGTCTCCAGTCCTGCAAAAATTCCCGAGGCAGTCTTCACTGGAAGCGTCGCAAAGATGAAGCGTGGAGTATGGCTCTGACTCCCGCTCTGCCACAGTTTGGGGTACGAGGCATTAAGTGCTTCGTCTGTGTCAGGTCAGAAATGATCATGCGTGATCCGCTTTTATCTAGGTATCATTCTGTCATATGTAAGGTATGCTCTGCCTTGTTGTCTCTGTTACTCTATCTCTCTCCATTTATATATTTCGCCTCTATCTGTTTCTCTTTGGCCATTTCATGCACATGCATACATTCTAAAAATATGTATAAATTGAAGTCCATCTTTGTTGCATATTTTTTTTTTATAAAAACACTAGTGTTTGTATTGTTCTTTCTCTGAGCCTTTAATGAGTTTAAAGAATTTAATGTGACTTAATGAGGGTTCTTATTCTGCTTCTGACACAGAGACTAATGAGGGAAAAGTAGAACAAATTGAAAACCAACTTTTACTTGTGGTTAGTTTCATGATGTCATCAAATGCAGGATATTACACCCCTGGAAAAGTTTACAAATCCAGGCAAGAATCCATTTTGCATCACTGGCCTTAGCTTGTTTATGATATGAAACTCTAGCGAGAAAACAAAGTTTAGTGTTTTTTGGACATAGATTCTTTTTAGCGGGGAGGGTGTCTGTATAGGTGAATGACTTATGAAACTTGGTTCTTGGTGGGTTAGATAGGACTAAAGACTGATTAAAACTCTTTGATTAGGGGCTTGATCTCTTCCTTTACTTGCAAATGACAGAACCTCTGTTAGCCTAGTCTAGAATAAGATCAGCTGCTCGCTGGAGAATTTGCTAAGTACATTTGAGCTTAAGAGCGGTGCTTCTTGGGGATGGGTACTATACCTTCCTGCAGTTTATGTGGTAGTTTACTGCTTTGGGAAGTCTCTCCAGACTCAGAATCCAGCCCCACTATTTGTAATGCGGCGTCTCGCGTTGTTGCCGCTTTGGGCACAGCGACCGAGCTGTAGTTGGCCGTGCAGAGCTGATCTTCAGCACAGCTGAGACCCAGTGCTCCCCCTGAAGCCAGCTCACCTCCAACGAGGGAGCTGCGCTGCACGGCGAGGTCACGTAGCACACCTGCCCCGAGCGCTTTGGCCAACGTGGGCCTCGGCATCGCCGCGTCCTTCCCCCCTCCGCAGCCGCCAGGCTCAGGCGGGGCGGCCGGAGCTGCGGGGCTGCGTGCGCAGCCGGGGCAGTCGTCGCGGGGCCCTCACGGAGCTGGGTGGCATTGGGGTTTTCTTGGTAGGCCAAGAGAAACAGTGATTTTTCACTGTCCGCAAAGTGTATTTTTTGGTGGGAAAAAACCTTGCAAAATAATATATACGCTTTTCTGTACAATCGCATATATTTTTAAGTATTTTTTTCTCTTATTTTTAACAGTATCCAATAAACAGAAACAGTGATGTTTTAGGCTGGTGTTAACCATTTGCACTTTTGTTGTTGCAAGGCGTATCATCTTTGAACTGTAATGGATTTTATTGCTTTGTTGTTTCTTTTCTTTGCAATTAGTTGTTGGCTTCTTGGTGTTGACTCTAACATCAGACAGTTCAAATAAATTAATAAGAATTTGAATTAGAAGTAGGGGCGTTTTTAACCAACGTCCTTGAGCATTATCATGCAAACAGAAAAAGAGCATATGTTGTTCGGTTGGTTTTTCTCTATGTATATGTGTTCGTGGTTTGGTTTTTTCTTAATGAAGTTTTTCATAATTTGGTAGTTCAGCAAACATGAATATGTTCTGGAATTGTTTCTCACAGATGGCAGGTCTGAGTCGGTAGCTTCTCAGTAGACAATTTTGTTACAACATGCACTCTAGAGCCGAAATACTGTTTTCTGCAGTTTTAAAACCATTGGAAAGAAAGATTTATTGGACCTTAAATATCCCAGTGGTGCAAATTTATTTGGTGTTCATAGCAGTTTCAGATTAACTTTCCTTAGAGATTTGCTGTGGTCCTGTGTTACCTAAGGAACTTTTAAGATGGGCTTGTCTAGTGTTGTTTCTTCAGATTTTTCTTAATTGTCTATGCGTGCTTAAAAATGTGTATTAAAGGTGAACTGCCAGATCTAGTGAGCGTTTCAGTGCAAAACATTTTACCTGAGTGGGCCAAAAGTCAGGATCTGAAAAGCTTGCATTTTTAGAGATTTATGTTTCAGTAGTACAGTGTGACAGTGGGTAGTTGTTAATGGGAAGAAACTTAAAAAACAGTCAAAGGAGAAGGAAAAAGCAGCTGCAGAATTTATTTTACTGGGTGAGAGGATACCTCTGATTCAGGCAGCTCTACCTTTTGGGGGCTTTTAGGATTTATTGCCCCATGGCTTTATATCCCCATGGCTGGATAGAAAGGGAACAAGGATATGATGAAACCCATTCTGCCACGGAGTGCTCTGACTGCATATGAACACAATTTATTTATTTTTTTCTCTTGAGCAAACTGTGACTTCCTTAGTCTTGTCAGGAGGAATTTTGGGTGAAACCTTCCCAGAGTAGCGCTGCCATGAAAACCAACCGGCAGCTTTACCGTGCACAGCGCAGGGCAGGACCCAGGAGCTTCCATCGTGCCACTGTGCTCCTTTAGGCAGGGGTAGGACCGGAGTGCTGTTACTTTTGTGTAAAACCACCTCTACTTCTTCACAGTAAATACACAACATGAAAGAAAGAAGGAGAATAAAGAGCGAGGCCTGATATATGAGCTGAGATTATGAATGTTGTAATGCCATTTATTGTAGGATCCTACAGAAAAATCACATGGGGACCAAAGTTCCCGTGGATTACCGTGCGATATTTATTACCATTTTCCTGTGTTTTCCCTAGTTAGGATCTAATCCTTCAGTGTCTGGAGCTGCTTGGAGTTAGGAATTTCTCCATTCAGAAAGGAAAACCTTGCCAGGCTTGGGATTACACTACTTCTGTTTATTTATTCTCTCCCCACCAAGCACACACACCAGTATTTCGCAGCATGAGGGCTTGAGACTGGAAGAGAGAGAAGGGCGGTAGGTAAAATGGAGGGAATAGCAGGGGCACGTGTGCACTCTCTAAATAGGATTTACTGCCTGTTTTTCCTGCCCAGGAGGAGAACGCAGCTGTGCTTTGAGGAGGTAGCTCGGACCTGGGGAGGCGAATGGCACTGAGCGAAGTTGAGTGCAGGTCTGAGGCCTGAGTTTCTGGTGCCAGACTTGTAGCAAAAGGCACTTGTGCTTGCCCCTTGCCCTCCCCACACACTGTCATTTTAACAGAGATGCATTTGCTTATGAGCAGCAGTCAAGACACTTATGGGCATCTTGTTTAAAGGAAGCATATGCCCAATTTAAGTATTCACGGCTCAGGTGGGCACGCGTGGTTTATTCCTTTAAGTTGATTCTTCAGCTCCCTGCCCTGTTAAAATTTGGTGACTCTTTATTGAATTTTGCAGTTTATTTAGAAGTAGACTTGCTGCGGAGATGAAGAAGTGCGTGCGTTTGCATTCCTCACTTGGGCAGAGCTTCCAGTCGCTTCCTTGGGAGCTGGAGCTGGTGTGAGCGAGAGCTGCCGGTTCCATTCTGCTTGACACGGCGAGGATGTGGTTAGCGTGCGGTGCCCGGCTCCCCAGGCCGCCCGCCCTGATGAGCCCCGTGTTTCCTTGGGAAGCGACACTCTGGTTTTCGATCCATTGTAGCATGCAGCCTGGACTGCCTCAGCAGAGCTGGCAGTGAGGGAGAGGAAGGGGATTGGGGAGCATCTCACCTCGGCATGCTGGGGAATAAGTTATAAAAAGCCTCTGCCGATCTCGCTTAGTAATTCCATGGTTATCATCTTTTCGTGAGGGAATACACGTGTAGAAAAAACACAGAAGTTAATGTTTACTTTTTGGATGCTTTATCGTGGAGCAAAGAGAACTGACAGTTTCATGGTTAAGTGCCTAAAGTTGTTTTTGGCTTTGCAGTTGTTGAATTAATCACTGCAAAGCTAACTAATTGTGTACCTTTTCAGGATTCTTTTTTCTTTCCTCCTTTTTAATGAAAGAGAGATCTTTGCTCTCTCTGTCTTCGGAGTCTGGTTATCACATTAGCTGCTAGCAACAAGCTCTTTGACTTTACCAGGATTCATTTTCTTTTTTTTCCCTTTTTTCTTTTTTTTTCGTAGAGAGTGGGTTAACTTATTGATTCAGTTATTTATGTATTTCAGAGTCATGCCATAGAATTGACAGATGCCTTTTGAAGCACTTTTTAATTGAATAGAAAATATTGGCTTCTTAAATCTATGTTTACAGAAATTGCCCCTGCTGTTGTTTCGATTTGTGAGACGTTATCTGGGTGACTTACTGAGAAGTTACTTTGCCAGAATTTAGAATTTCAAGGCATTCTTGCATGTTTTCAAATCTTTTTCTCCTTAAATGTTACAGATAGGCAAAAAGTGGCAAAGATCCTGTCTTCATAGAGAGTTGTGCATGTGAGTTGATAGAATTGCAGGCTGCTTACTGCTTAGTTTTGAGGAAAGATGAAGAAGTCCTTACGTAGACTAACTTTATTTCTGGAAGCATTTTCATAGAATTTCCTTACGGTAAATACAGAATAATCAAAGGATGAATGCACAAAGTTGGGAATTTTGCCATTTGGTTGCTTTTTCTGAAATTATATAAGCTGTTTTTCTTAATAAAAAGATTCATGCAGAATGCAGTGTTTACCACAAGAGCACCTTCACAGATTTAGCACAAAGAAAACACGTTTTAATTCAAAGATGTTGTTACCTTTTCTTAGGCTTTGAAAACAGTAATCCAACAGATGCATCAAGTTGCAACGATAAATATGATGATTATTTGTATCTACCACTGCTAAAAAACATGATTTATTTTAGTGACTATTTAGATTCATTTTATTTGTTTAAGACATCTGACCTAGTGTACATCTTAAATGCAAGTCTCTTGGCTTCTCAATTTGATTTTTTAAATTTTTTTTAAAAATTATTTTTAACACCAGCTGTCTCACTTAAACTTATAAACAAAGTTCTGACTTTAGGAACTTGTTATAATTAAAAAAAAAAAAGTCTCTAATTGCAGCTGATGGTTCTGTGCATGTAACTAAACCAGCAGGTCTGTGTGTGCTATATGGGAGAGGCTCTCATGATACCATTTAGCTTAGGGTCCACGTTGCTGAGCACGTACTCTTGTATATTAATGTAATGCACTTTGGACGCTGTGTAAACAGTGTTGTGAATAGACACCTGTGGAGTGTCTGCAGTTTTGTGGGCATCGCACCGGGTTCCCGTGTACGCTCCGGGGCACCCACCTTGCTGAGCGCGGCCATGCGCTGCCGCTCTCGCTCCTCGCTAGCGTGTGACTCCACAGGAATGAGTGCTGCAGCCCGAGCGTTGGCTTGGCCCTGAGCGTGAGCCCTTTCTCAGCTTGGAGTGTAGGAACAGGCACGCTTGGTCCTTGCCGTGCACAGCAGGTGACATGGGACTCTCTGGGTGCTGTTTTAAAACGTGGTGTGCCCGTCTGAGAGGAGAAGATGGGTGCTGAACTGGTGGGAAGTTCCCTTGGTTCCCCAAGGGTGCTTGGTGGGAGGCTGGTCCGGATAACCTGCTGTTTCTCCTCGGAGTGTGCAGACGTGGCGACTGCGCTAGCAGGTTCTCAGTCGCCTTCGGCCCTAACCTGTATCCCGACAGAGGTCCTGCCGTGGCTGCGGCTGCGCGTTCAGGGCTGCCCGACGTGCGTTGGGGCCGCCGCCGCAGCAGCCCTGTTGCCCTCCCTGGAGCACGTGCTGAGCTGGGAACCTGTGGCTGCTCGGGGGCTTGGCTATGGCTCATGGGGAGCATCCAGGCTTCCAGCTGCCATCGCGGAGGCGTCCGGGCCCCGCGCGCTGCCGGTGGCTCCGCGGCTTGGCCGCCGTGGAGGGAGCAGCGCAAGGGCTCCCGGCCAGCCTGCAGTCCTATGGCTTGGCCAGCCTGCGCCTGGGTGCAGGCACTTGAAGCCTGTCTGGCCCCAAAACGGGGTGACAAATGCTGGAATGGGTGTTGGGAGCGGCGGCTGCTCCCCTGGGTGCGAGGAGGCTGTGCAGCGTGAGCAGGCACCCACACCATGGAGGGCAGCGTGGACAGGGATCTCCTTTTTAAAAGAAGGGCTTCTTCTTCTTCTTCTTCTTCTTTTTTTTCTCACTCCTCTTCTTTATTCATAAACCTAATGCAGCTCCACAATTCCCAGACATGTAAAGCTGCAGGGCTTTTTTTGTTTTGTTTAAATCTTTCTGAACCAGCCAAATTTTTGAGGTTGGCACGAGGTGCAGCCAGTACCCATGGCTTTCCAGGGCTTGCTTGGTCTAGAAGTCTGCAGATGTTTTCTGCTGGATCTGACTCTTAATGAACAAAAAAGATTTTGGCATGCCAATTTATTTATTTATTTTCCAGGGGAAAATGTGGTTTAAAACTTTGATAATTATATTTTACGTGAAGTGCTCAGGCTTCATGCGACTCTATGGGAAAATGAATGCTCATCAATTTAAAAAAAATCTTCTTTATTCATAAAGCATTCATATTTAAAGTGATCTGTCTTTTTTCTTTTTTTTCTTAATGAAAATGGGGTTTGGGGAGCGTACAAATAATAATTATTATTTTTTTAATTATACCTAGTTCTGCATCAGAGTTCTTGAAGATGGCCCACTGTGATCCTCTGGTGAAAACACCAGGGCTTTTCAAAAGCTTTTTAATTATCCGTCCTCACTGTGCCTCTCTTCACAACGTACACATAATAACTGGGTAAAAAAAAAGTAAAAAATAAATATTCTAGAAGGGATCCACCTACAGGTGTGCATAGGTCAAGCACATACTTATCTTCCACACATCAGGTAGTACTTTCTGCCTTCAAACCCCAGCTCTCAGCAGTAGCACATTTTAATCAAGGGTCCCCGAGTATTTTACAAATACTAATTACCTCTTAAGGACGGGATGAAGTGTTCCATGCATCGTGCTGCTGCTGCGCGAGCCCAGGCGTGGTGAATCTAAATGATTTCTGCAGGGTTACGGCGAGCTGGTGGCCAAGGAGGGAGCAGAGCTTTGGCGCCTTGATTCTTCTTGCTGCTGAGGTGCCTCCTCCTTTACCCGCTGGAGTTAGGGCCTTGTTTTTAATCCAAAAGTTTTGGACGTTGACTCCTTTCTTACATATTGAAGGGCAAGTGCTGTGTACTGCTGTAGCTGCATTGAGTGCGAAGCTAATCCTGATTTCAGATATGTTCCGTTTTCTGTGTTTTCTAAGTCAGAAGGCCTATGCAGGGGGACTGTCCTTCAGTTCTGAAGCTTAGGTAATGTCACTGCCCTCTGTGGCCCTGGCAGGCCATTGGATCAGCCCCCGGAGAGTTCCCATGTGTTGATTCCTGATGTATCACCACGCCACGAGCGACAGCAAGAATTCCACTTTCAGCACAACTGTTCACCCACTAAATGACTCCGCAGCATGATACATGCTCTGTCTTGTATTTAATTATCTTGTAATTATCAAAGCAGTAATGAAGTTGTGCATAAGTAGTTATAGATCAATGAAAACAGCTCAAAATTACAAAGGGACATTGACGGGCTATGGATGCAGGGTATTAGCTTCTACATTTGAAAGAAAAAAAGGGTCACAAAAGGTGATTTGAATTTTTTTCTGTTTATTCCTAACCGATGATGGTGGTACCTACAGTCTCAGTGTTTTGCCAAAGGCCATGTAAGTGTTACCAAAATCTTGTCCTGAAGCGGCCCCTAAGAATATGGTCGTTGTTGCACTTTTATTGACACCATGGAAGATTTCCTATCCTGGAAGACAGACAGTAAACAGCACATCCCTAAGTGGGCAGGACTGTGTGGTAGCTTTGACTGAGCCCCTTTGACAACTGTATCATTTATTTAACTGCCCATTTTGAGGAGTTACAGGGCTAAGCCTTGGTTTCAGAGGCATGCCGAAACTCTTGCACTGCGTGTAGGGCAAGGGCAGTGGAATACCAGCGTGCCCACTTAGTCTGTAACTACTAAATAATGTGGTTGCACATGACACAACAAGAACAGAGGCATAATCCTGCTCTGTGAAGCAGGTCACATGTTGCAGGTTCTCTCTGTAATGTATGCAAAGTAGCTGCTTAAATCATTACTAGTGTGTAAATCATCTTCTTCATAAACAATGCCATCAAGGTACGTTCAGGCAACATGTCTCTTGTGGGTTGACTGGAGCCTGAATTTCTTTCCAGTGATGAGGAGGGACGTCAGTGCACGCGAAGCAGATTCAGCTGTTGCTGCCGTGTGGTCTCTCTGCAGTGTTTTGGATTTCTAAGATGAGTATGCTAAGGCTGTCGTCTTCAAACTGAATCCTGGAGTGCAATGAAAAGAGGAGGAAGTGAATGAGGTAAATGCAGCCTGTAAGATCCGAGGCTAACAAGAAAAATTTGCTCCTACTTTTTCCTCTGCCTTTGTAAGCCACCTAACAGATACCACTTATTCCTCTACATAAGTTTAGTAAGTATTCAGAGCTCCTGTTACTGTGTATGTACGCGCAGCTGGGGAGGAAAGGATTTGTGTTAAGCAGCATGTTAGATTCTTAACTTCTGTTTTAGCCATCATTCTCCTGTACAGATTGTGATAGATTACAATTTCGTCTTTCCTTAACATGCTGATGGACATTTTGTAATTCTGAGTAATGCCCCACACCTCTCAAAGCCGGCTGCTTCAGTGCTGAATGAAACTGAAAGCGAGACCTGCTCTTGCTACACATTGTGCTGTACTTCTGGATAAAGTAGCAATATTTGCCCTTACGTGTTATTACTACTACTATTGCTACTTTTAAGTGAGTTTGAATGGAGAGGCTCAGTGTGCTGTATGGTCACGTCCCCACCCCAAAATGTTTTAAATGTTTTTCTATGTGGACTCCTTTAAATAGCCTTAAATAGCTGTTGATTTTTTTTAACCTGCAATGAATCATGCTTTTAATATCTGTTTTAAACGTGTTCGTGAGTTCATCCTAAGACAATAGAAGCCCTCTTCTGTTTGATGTCATGTAGTGCTTATACGGCGTGTAAAATGCCTCTGTTTTACAAATACGTTTAGAGCTTCTGTGCAGAAATCCTTTCCCATAGATATGTAAGGAAATGCAGTTTTGGTTAAAAGTGAATGGGGAGGTGCATTGCAGTGAGGCTCGGTAGATTTGTGTGCACAAGTGCACATGAATGTACTCTCTTTTTTCTCAGAGTAGCCAGTCCCAAGTAATCACCATCCGGCAGGAGTTTTGGAAGGACTTGGCTCCATGCAGTTTGCCTCGCGGAGAGCGGTGCTGGTCGCAGCGCTGGGGCGGGCGCTGCAGACGCCTTTGGGCGGCGGGCGGGCAGGCACGCAGGCAGGCAGGGCTCACACGCAAGCGGAGACGGAGCCGGGACGGCGGCAGGGGCATCCCCGCGCCTTGGCACGGGCCGCGCGCCCCAGGGCTGCGCCGGATTTGCATAAAACACGGGCAGATCGCGGCCGCCTTCGCCTTGGCTGCGGCGGCTGGTGCGGGGCCCGGTGCGAGCCTGCCGGGGGCTTTGGAGCCGCCTGCGGCCTCGCGTGATGGGACGTGCCGCTGCCGGAGGGGCTGTCGGGCCCTTCATTTGGCCCTTGGGCTTCGCGTGTGCCCCACCATCGCAACTGGTTCCAAGGGTGGCTTTGGTGAGCGCAGACCTTCCAAGCGGAGTTGGTTTTTGGTGCCCGCCTCAGCTGGCTCAAGTGCTTTATTTACCCCCGTGCTTTTCATGCTGCTCCCGGGCCGTTCCCAGTCCCGCTCCATCTTCAACGCTAATGAGGGGGCGAGGGGCTCAGAGCTCCCCTGCCCTGAGCACTCTGTGGAGCGTGGGGTGAATCCCTGCCGTGCACAGACACCCTGTGGTGTTTTTTAGCCAGTTTAGTAACAAAAATAAAGAGGAAAAAAAAAGCAAAAAAAAAAAAAGCACTCTCCGCTTGTGCCTTTTCAAAACAGATAACTGTTATCTCTTATAAAAGTCTACATAAGTGTAAGTAATTGCTTGCACTTGGCTGTGTTACAGGGGAAACGCTGGGATCAGCAAACACGCATTGTGCTGCGCATGTAAAGGGAAGTTATCGGATGATATGGGGACACGCTGGAGTGGGTCGCTCCTCTCTCCCGGTTTATTTACGCTCCTCCGTGAGGCCTTTCATATGTGGTGGTGCCTCAGGAAGGTGGCGGCGGGGGAGGTACCGAGAAAGACGCAGAGCAGAGCAAGCTTTGCCTGGACTGCACCGAGATAAAGTGTAGCGAAAGGGCTCTGCCGGAGCAGTTGGAGCGCTTTTGTTTAGGTTCGTGTCACGATCCAGCGTGGCGGCGTGAGCCAGAGCGTGTCCCGTGTCCCGCGCGGCAGCTCCGAGCCTGCGGGGCCTGCAGCCGGGAGGCGAGCGCGTGCCGGCGCGGCGGCCTTATCGCGGGAAGCCTTGCGGAAGGTGCCTCTTCCCGCGCTGCGCGCCCGCTTCCCACGGCGTTGCCGAGCGGTTCCCCCTGCCCCTCCTGCCAGCCCCGCTGGGCTCTGGCTGCGCGGAAAGTGTCCACGCTGCTGGCCCCGCTGCAGCCTCAGCACGGCTCTCTCCTCCTGTTTTCCCCTCCCTAAGTAAGCTTAGATACAGCTTTTCCAGTGAATAAGGTAAAACCTTCCTTTTTTTTTTTTTTTTTTCCCTCCCTCTCCCTTGACTTCTCTTTCTGAAGATCTTGTTAGATGTATATATTATACATATATATTTTAATTTCAATAAGGAAGAAAATTCAAATTCCTCTTTCTCCTCTCGTGTGAGGCAAGCAGAACTGCTCTTCTCGATAGGCTGCTCCGTTCTAGGACACCTCTGGGAATCACTTTGGTTCACCTCACCTTACTGTATTCGTGCACTTTACTAAGCTGGTCTATTTGTTTGGGAAGGGAAAAAGAAAAGCTCCTAGATCGAGAGTGAGATATCACTGTAAAGTCTAATATTTCATCACACCATCATCGTGGACTATCAGAAGCAGTATTTCGTTAAAAAAAAAGTGTCCGTGTCTCAAACCAATATTTTTCACCTCTGTTGTTAAAAACTCATCAGACGGAGGCTTTCAGGTATTTGCATGCTGAGGTACTTTGCACAGTGGGTTTTCCAAGGAGCCCAGGGACTTGCATTCCCTTTGCAATATTAATCTTTTAATTTATTTGTTTCCAGATTGTGGTCTGCAGACATGTATAATCAGGGAATGATATTGATCTGCAGCATCGTATCATCCATTTAGGGATTTTAATTAAAAGTTTGATGTGAAGGCTGCACAGTGGTTCCCTGTTACATTTGAAGTTTGACAGTGGTCCATGATCCAAAAACTTAGGAACGTTCATTCAAGGGAATTAGGGTCCTAGATCATTTCATTTTGCTTTCATTTCATCCTGTAATTTTTTCCTCTCCTTCAAACATGATTAAAACCAATGAGAAAGGAAATATTCAAAGTTATTTCTAAAGTTATTTGATTTTTATAAAATTACAGCATGTGATGAGCTGTATGTGCCAAACTGCAGACAGACTTTCAGCTCATAAATTAAGTGCATTTTTTTTTTTTGTTCTGGTTTAAGCCCATTGAGACTTCTGCCAGTTAGGTTTCTGTCTTCTGTGATCATCATGCATAATAGCCTGATGTTGCAGATACTTGCAGGAGCATAGGAAAACTGGTAGCATCATGTATGTGGTTTGATTTTTAATGTAAAGCATATTAAAGCATATTTTCTATCCCGAAAGATGTTACATAAAACTACTGTAGAATATATTAAAACAGTCACTGGACTCCTAACCAATCTAACGTGAATAAAAGAAGTGTACAATAATTAATGCTTAAAAACAACTCCTTTTGAAAAAATAAAAGTAAATAGATTTAAAATGCTTTAAAATATTTACCCTTTAAAATAACACTTTACGATTTTGGTGGTCTATATTAAGGTCTAAATCTACACAACTTGTTGTAGTGTTTAATTGTGTTTATTTACCTATCTGCTGCCAAAGTTTTAAGTAAAGTCACACTACAGCCCCGGTGGAAATGGCTACCTAAACACCTGGAACCAGTTTGTGGAAGTGATTAAACCGTCTTTTGCCAGAGGCTTCCTCTTCTAGTGTAGCGACACTATCATCTTCTCCATTTTACATTCCTCGCATAGACTCCTTAAGAAAACCAAAACAAACAAACAAAAATACCCTAAGATGACCCCATATTGGGGAAAAAATAATTGTTTTCCATTTTCAATCTATACATGAAAAAAAGAAAGTGTGAGAGAATGAAATCTGTTATTTTTAGAATATGTGATAAGCCAAAACAATTGAATCAGGGAACAAATCACTTGTGTAATTCTTTGTTTAAATTAGTTTTAAATGCAAAACAGGTTTTGTAAACTTTTTTTCTCTTGCATACCTCAGGCAGTATTGAACTGATGAGCAATACTTTAAAGAGTTTTTTAATAATTTTTAATTTAACTCCAGCTTTCATAAACCATGAAGAAAACTTATTACCTAAATAGAAAACATAGAATGAAAACTGTAATATGTATCAACATAAAAACATATGTAAATACAAAGGATTATGTTGAGCTGTATACCTACTTAATTAAGTGTGCGTAGTTATGATGGGTACAATATATTATCCAAAGGAAAACTCCTTCTTTTGATAAAACAATTGTGTTTAGGTACAGATCATCATTTTTTTTTTTTTAAATAATTATTGCCTGGGTTGTCACTTTTCAGAAATACAACTAAAACAATTTCTTCTAACCTCATTTTATTTGTAAATTGAAGTTATTTGCATGCCAATTTAAATAATGATTTAAAGTGGTGAGTTTTAAATTATTTTGATTAAAATCTATGTCTGTGTAGTGCTATAAATTTTAAATATGCTGTATACTTGTTCCTCTTCACTTTTTGAAAAAAGTGACACAAAAATGTGTTATTTCATTAAATCCATAATGCGTTTCATTTAGTAGATGATGTGAGGCAGAAATGCTAAGTGTTATTTTCAGATTTTGTAGAAGTTACTGTATTTTCCAAATATTCCCTTGTTGCTGTACTGTCTGTATCCATACAGATAGTGTATTTTTCTTTCCTCATTCTGAAATCTTGAATTGACTTATAATCTTGATTTTAAAATTCTGACACCTGCAAAGAGTTACAAAAATTATTTATGTAACGTGAGTGAAAATGTTTGAGATTGGAGAACGAGGCCAATCTGGAGTGCTTTGTATCTTGATCACAGGCTATGCAAGTAAGGATGCATATGCAGAAGTTAACATGTTCATTAATTAGAAAATAATAAGGAAAAAAGGTTAATTTGGAAAACTTGCAATTAGTCATGTTTTGCCTGAGTAAAATCTATCTCTAGCTTCTCCAGTGCTTCCTGCAGTAAAGCCTGTAAGATACTATCAGTTTGTACTAGTGGAAGTTTATGCTCTCTCTGCACAGGCCTGAATGGCTACCAGAGGAGAAAGAGAGTACAAAATCAAGATCCTGGAATACAAAAAAAAAAAAAAAAAAAAAAAAAAAAAAAAAAAAAAAAAAAAAAAAAAAAAAAAATTATTCTGCTGAGAACTATTAAAAGGAGAAGGAAAAAAAGAAGTTGTCACTGCTGTGTCCTTTTAAGGTCAACACCAGAAAGAATCTTGTCAAGTTGACAGAGGGAGATGACTTAGTGATCTAACCCAGGGCAAAAGAGATAAGCTATAAAAATAGTATTACATTTGTATTTGATAGAGTGACTTGTCCTGACAGCTTGCATAGTGAACCAGATGAAAAAAAATGCACTAAGTTCATTACTGTGACAATGAAGCTGATAAATCACGTGAAAATTTGATTGTGGTAATTCCCCTGGGTTCTGGAGCCTGCATTTTGCTATTTTCAATAGGGACTTATGTAGATTGGGTCAAGATGTACCAGAATATCATTTCATTGAAATCAGTCTCCTTGATCTACCTGCTATAGATGTAGACATAAGCAGATAGATAACTTCTGATAGTGGTTATCTTTATTGATAGCATCCAGATGTGGGCATGAGGGAAAAAAACATCCTGGCTAGACCTTCATCGTGTGAGTGAGTTTTTCCTTTCGGAGAAAATCAACCCGCAGACAGAATTGTGCCGTGCTTGTTGGTGGAGGTTTCCTGGTGGAAGGGGAAGATATCTCACTGTGGGCCAGTTCTTTGCTTTTACACATGTGGCTTCTGTCTGATCTGGCTGTTTTTTGTTTGCATTTTAAGTATATTGTTTAAAGTCAGTGCAAACTAATACAACCGAACTCCCATGTAACACAGCCCACCAAATTCTACCTAAAGACCTGCCTTCTGCTGTGTAATACGAAAGCTGTATATTATTAGCGTAATTTAGAGGAATATAGTTGCAAAGCATTTTAATGATAGGGGTGGTGGGAGGACGAAGGCATTAAAACCCTCTCCTGCCTGTTATTTAATGAATCAGTGTGCTTACAATAGTGATTTTATTTTTTGGAAAACGGCACTTCCATTTTCTGACTGATAGAGAACACTTTCTACTGAAATCTTTCTTTCCTCCTTTTTTATTTTTTATTTTTTTTCTTAGTAACCCTTTTTAACCACTTCCTGCCTTATGCTGCAACTTATGTTCATTCCCCAACACCGTTTTGTGCTTTTCCTTTCACCCTTCTCCATCTTTCCTGTCTGTTTGACTGGCTGCTGATGAGCTGGCAAGAAGTGGAGAAGACTGGTGGTCTCACGGTAGCCGTGGGAAGGAGTGTTTGTGTTGCAGGCAGCCTCCTCTCAGTTGAACACCCTTAGCAGGGCCGACGGGATGAGGTGATGGGTGAGGAGCAGAGAATGATTAGATTTAGACTCAGCTGTAGGGTGTTCACATATGTGACCCTTCATTCACATAGACCCAGTTGGCCTCTGTGGACATGAGTGGAGGAAGGTGCTGAGACCCGCACTGCAGAGGAGAACCAGGGAGGTCAAGGCCACCACAAAAGGGGCCTGTGCAACCCTTGTTGGTAGCCATCCTGTGGTGTTTCATAGCCATCTGGCATCGTATCAGCCAGCCCTGAAGCGCTGGTGACACCCGCTCTAGGTGACACAACAGGCAGTAGAAATGATGGGGCCTAAGCCCCACCTGAAATTGCACCTTGAGCCCCAGTTCCCCTGTGTCTGGATATACACCCATTGCAGGACTCCCAAACTCTGTTTCAGCAAAGAAGCATCAGCGCCCTTTCCTTTTAACTTTCTCAGAGTTGCCATCTTGTTTGTGCTGTACCTACTTCGCAAGTGCAGTCTCGAATCTCAGCTTTTTTCACAAGCAACAGCAAAAACGCCAACGTGTTACCCAAAAAAAAAAAAAAAAGAAAAAAAGAAAGAGAAGAGAGACACTTCATATGATATGTCAGACAGGCATGAGATGCCAGAAAGCACTGCCAAAATGTGGATTATCTAAAAGCACTGGTTATAGCGAACAGTATGTATCATAAATAAATACATATTAAATGGATTTCAGTGTAGCAGAAGGAAAAAGAGCAATAGTGATACATCATGTTATCATGATGAAATGAAAGTTTCAGCAGCGAATGGCATGGTGTTTACCCTGTTAAACCAAAATAATGTGTGAAGGTCGATCAGACCCAAGTGAACCCTTGAAAAGGTTTTTAAGGATTGTTGGGATTTTGCTGTTGTTGGTCAGTTTGACCACAAATGGCTTTGCTGGTTGACATCTGTTACCGTCTTTGTTTTTGTATTCTGTGTTAATAGCACAAACAGGGGTGTTGAAACAGCATAACAGGGTGGGATAGCTCAAAGTTAGTAAGTACACAGGTAGGATATCATCTGCATTGAAGTAAAAGCAAAAGTTTCTGTTGCCCTTGGTAGGATGAGTAGTGGACATTAGCTTTTATATGCCTGATCTCATCCAAATAGATTAATTCAGTTGAAAAACTGTAGCATTCAGAATTGTAGCAAGTTGTAGCTCTTTGGCAAAGCAGCAGTTTGTGTTTTTGGTGGGCAGCAATCTGTAGTTTTGGTGGTCTTTGGAATGGGGAAGTAGTCTGAAACTGCCTTAGTCTTTCCAAATGTATTTATAGCTCTGTCTTTGTCACACTGAGGATCTGTACTTAAGTTACTGAATTTACATTTACTTTTACCTATTTTTTTCATTGTTACATGTAGCTCTGTTTGAGCGGGAGGAACCTTAAATTACTACTGTTCATGATATGTCTTTTTTGGTATCTAAGTAGAGGATCAAAGAGATACCTTCTCATTGTCTTCCTTGTCACTAAATTGCCTTAAAAATATGGAAAGAAATATTCAAAGACTGTGCAGACTATGTTATAGTCTCACCTGTAAATGATCGAACTATTCTATGTCAGTCAGACAGTTAGTT
The DNA here is from genome assembly GCA_003342815.1 of Eudromia elegans. Taxonomy (NCBI): domain Eukaryota; kingdom Metazoa; phylum Chordata; class Aves; order Tinamiformes; family Tinamidae; genus Eudromia; species Eudromia elegans. The sequence continues at coordinate 3,451,435 of PTEX01000078.1, forward strand.
GACAAGTCAAAAAGGCCTTCATGTTTGAAAAAGCTTTTCAGTGTGATACTGGTAACGTTACAACTGCTTCCTTCTGTTCAAGGAACAGACATTCGGTGTCTTCTATTTCTTCCTGAGTAGGGGAATTTAAGATTTTTTGCTTTAATGGCAATTCCGAAAGTCATGACAAAAATAAATACATTTTTGAAGAAGTGTAGGGGAGAAAAGATTAGCTTTTGTTTGCTTACTCTTGAGGAAAAAGTGTCCTTGAAATACAAACTTTTAAAGAAAAAGGGTGAGGCTGTGTTTACTATGAAAAATAATTTATGAATATTGTTTCAAAGTTTTGTGGAAAATTTGTGCTGTGGACAACTCTCTGAACATCAAGCACATTATATAATTCCTTTTATAAAATCACTCACTTTTATCCTTTTTTTTTTTTTTGGCTCTGGCTGTCTGGTGGTAGGATATTTCATAACTTCACTTCTTTGTAAGTTAAAACACTTCTTCTCATTTTCAGCCCAATTTTAATCATGGCTAGTCTACTTGTTCTTATGCCAACACAAGCCTAAGCTCTACCCTCCCTACTGTTTACCTGCTGTTAGTAATTGTGTTGCTAGACTAAATGAGCTGCACTTAGCATATTCATATGGAAGACAGTCCTATTTTCCTTATCTTCATTAATTTCATTTAAAATTAATCTTTTCTGAACATTATAAATAGTATTCTTAATGTAGTGTCATCCAGGACATGCACAGTAATAATAATGCATACCCACTTCTGCTGAAATCTTTGCCTGTCATGTCCTAAGGCCTTTTTTTTTCTTTTTTTTTCTGTGTGTTTTATAGCTGCTAACAACTACTATACTTTTATTTATTTACTTTTTTAGTACATCACTTCTAGCTGATAAAGTCCCAGAGACTGTTATTCCAGAGCATACATTCTTTTGTGTTAATTTTCATCTGTAATCATAATGCAACTTAAGATATGACACCTCAGTTTTGAAGATAACACAAGGCTTTGTCACCATCCAATTTCCTCAGTACTTTCTGCATAAACTCACTTGAGTCTTTGTCTGGTTGGATCATCCAGGATGCAGCTGTTTGAAACAAAGCTTTAGGCCAAGATGAATGAGTTCAAATGGAAAGAAATGACTTGGGAATACAGTAGTAAAATATTAGCCTTTGCCTTGTCATTTGGCCCCAAGACCAGGCCTCACATCTTGGTGCACGGTAAAAAAGTGGTACAGATGTAGCCATGATGTGGCTGTGCTGCGCTGGCAGTGGCTGGCATGTGGTGCCACTTTCCTGCCCTCGAGCCCTAGAACTGCCCTTCTTTTAGACAATCTTGTGTTTTAATACATGTTTTAAACAGCTTGAGCCTCTGTGAGGGCAAGTACCGCAGTCGTCACCTGCCTGGAGGTGCCTGTGGGGCTCCTGCCCGTCTCTGCCCTGCCTGGTGGAGCCTCTAACGTGTGGAAAAAAGGCACCAAACCAGATTTTCTGACTTGTGGTCGGGATATTGCCAGCGTGCACGTTTTGATCTGGAAGCTGTCTTATGTCTCACGGTTGAGCTGTACCCACGACCTTCTTCAGGTAGCAGACCAAGCAGACGCCGGGCTCTCGGCTCCAGGAGCGCAGCGTTGCTGCAGTAGCATGTGCTGATAGACACTGTTGCTTAATCGTTGAGTATTCATTAGAGAATTCATTTTCTGTCAGTGCATTTTAATCACTTTCTCACTTTAACCCTTGCATATTTATAATGTCAGGAAGCAGCTTGGCTGGCAGTGAAGGGAGCCTCCTGTCTAGGGCCTTTTTGTGGGTTGCTACTTCCCGCTTGCTGAGCGTTGTGCTGGCGCCGTGCGCTTGCTCAAGGGTCTGCCTTTCATCTCGTCTTCATGCCTACACCGTCAACCTTCCCTCGCTTCTTGAATCTCGGTTACGGCTCACGGGGCAGCTCCAGGACAGCCCGAAACAGCTTCCTCCTTGCCCTGGCCAAGGACTGAATCTTTGGGGCTGTTAATTCGTGGCAGAAAGTGAAGTTTTTTAGGAACTTCCTAATAGCTGGTTACATGTTCTGAAGGATCCAGTTTGGTTCTTGGGGCTTGTGTGCGCAGTTCAGTGTGCATGCTCGCTACATGACTAGGAGTCCTGGACTTTGTGCTTTCTTGCTCCAGCTAAATCAAGTTGTATTGTTTCTTTGGTCACACTCCTTGCAGTGAATGTGAGCAAAATCAATGTGCACCAAGTTTACAGTTTTTCTGTTGCCCACACCTGTGCTTATGAAAAGGGGCTGGGGGAAGGGGAAAAAAGGTAATTTCCTTAAAGGACTCTCAAAATCTTGGAATCTTGGAGCTCTATCTGTTCAGTTTTCCGGGCAAGTGAACAACTGGCTCTGTGGCATTTAATCTTTTGTTCAATTACCTGCTGTAGGCTTGCTGCTTCTAAGTGTTTTATATCTACATTTGTTTCGTGTTTTCGTTGTTTATTTTGTTTTTTTCAGGAAGTTTTTAAAGTTCAGTCTACCTATAACCCATCCTCAAATTTCTTCAAATCTTGTGGTTCATTCTCTCTGTGTACTTCAGTGATTAACAGTTACGATTCAAATCAGAACATAGTGAGACACTGGACATGGATATGTAATGCTGTTAGAAAGAAGCAAGGGAGATTTTTAACATTTTAGAGGCTAATCTTCAAGTGTGTGTTCATTGTCTAGATTACAGCGTACTGTAAGGTTACACAGCTGCTCTTTAGTAGTGACTGACTTGAGTGTCAGATGTCAGTGCAGTTCTGGGTAGGGAAAGTTCAGTTTGGGCTAAGCCAGCCGTGGTTTTTCTTCTGGGACGTGCGGGTCTTTGGCCACCAATGTGTCCAGCAGCTCGCTCAGGAAGCTGAAGCTGGTTGCTGCATCTATCCACTGCAGTTGTGACTTTGCAAACAAACCTGCAGAATAGGAAGCGGCATCGTTTTGTGGACTCTTTTCAATGACAGCGCTCCCAGTTTTGTGCCTAACCTTTAATTATCCTTAATGCCGTGAGGGTAATATAGGCGTTATTTGGGGAGTGAGGTGAATCAAGCATGCCATCTTGTGAGCAGGCACCATGGGAGCAGTTCGCAGCTTCTGCTGTGCGTGCGTGAAGACTGAGTGTCATGGACGTAGGTGTTGGATGTCGTTGATTGAGAGCTGAAGGAGACCCAGAGATGCAACAACTTGAAGGTGTAGTAAGATGGGAAAGTAGAATGATGCTTTAGGTCAGAAAGCCATAGAGAGTAATTTTGTTTGTTTGTTGTTGTTGCTTGTTGATGGGATGGGCCAAGGTCTGTCAGAAGTCTGTGGGATTCAAGAATATAAAAGGATATCTTTTTTTTTTTTAAGAAGAAAAATTCAATCCTATTTTTAGTTTGAGCAGTAGATTCTGATTCTGGACAAGACCCAAATGTTACCCATCTCACGAATAACATGACCTCTTGGTTATTTCAGTCTCTGTTTCTTGTGTCGTATATGCATTTATTCACTCACCTTGTAATCTACATATAAATGGTTATACCAATGTCTTACGACATTAGGACTTTTATCAGCACGATCTTGGGTTGTTCTCATTACTCACAAGACGAGAAGCCTTGGACAAGTTATGAAGATCATTTCTAATTCCTCTCATGTATTCTCTCAATACATACTGCTTAACAAAAGAATTGTTTAGGAGATGCTTAAATTTAATTGGCTCTGATTTCATCTCTGTCTTCTTGTAAAGCAAGGCATCTTTGTAGCATAAATCCAGTCATACCAGATTTCAAGGGATAAGAAATTTATAGCTAATGCTAATCCCTAAAAAATGACTATAACTATTGTGAAACATTCTCTGCAGCAATATCACAGTTTTCAGGTCCTGTATCAGTTAATCAAGTAATTTTAGAAGCTGGATTCTCTCCTGATTGCTAATGGTACAAAGATCACTTTTCCAGCCTTATGTCTTGTGGTTTATCAGATCAAACTATTACAGGAGTAATTACTTACTCTTGACTAGTCCCATTTTGGGAAGAATCTGCACACTGATGTGTAGATGAAACATTTATCTCTCGGGTTGTTTTAAATAACAATTGGGGATGTTCTGAAGCTATTCCTAGATTGGAAAATTAGAACCAGCCCTAGCTCGGATTGATTGGCATGGAGAAAGCAAACAGCAACGGATTATTGATTGGCCCATAGCTTGCCGAGCAGGATGACACGGTCTGTACTCAGCCAACTGGCTTACATTTGCCAGTCCTTTTATTTAGTTGTGGTTATCTTGCCCCATCTGTGTTGGACTCTCAGCTTCTCCACCTAATTGGCTGGGTTAATTTGTAGCCCGCACCTTCAGATCTCAGGTACATCCCAAATTCCTTCGCACAAGTTGCAACATTACTTCAAAGAAGGTTCTGTTGTAGCCTCTGCAAATAATTTTGGGACTTTTTTTTAGACTCAGAGATGCCAGTGAACCCAGAAGTTGCTTTAATAAGTTGCTTTCTTTATAAGAAGTGAAAACACAGCAAAAGCTTTCTGTTTTTTTGTGGGATGTATCTCTGTGAAACAAATCAGCCCTACATCGTTGCTGGATACTTCTTAAAACTGGTGAGGTACCAGATTGGGTGGCAAGAAGGCAGCTCTGAGGAGGAAGACAGGAACTATGCGGTAAGACTCGCTTGTGTATAGGGGATTTTTGAGAGTGGAAGCATTGGCGTAATCTGTGGTTATACTTCTGTAACACTTTTTTTTTAGAAAAATATCTCTCCCCCCCCCCCTTTTTTTTTTCTGAAGAAATAGATAGATGTGCTATTAATGAGAAAAGTATATAGTTAACGACCAGCTTATTTGAAAATGCATCTTCAATAGGGAAATGTGGATTGCAGATTTCCACTTGTGCCCCGTCAATATTGACTGGCAGTAGCTATAGAGGCCGTTGCAGCGCGTGGATTCTGCAACCTGTGTCGTCCCTGCGTTTGTGGAAATTGCATATTTAGCTTTCAGAAAAATCAATTTTTTGTATGTGCTTTATGATCTTGGCAAATTACCAAGGTTTAAATTAAATTTCCGATGTCTGTATGGTCGAGGCTAATGTGAGGGCTTTTGGCACTGCCCCATCATGCAATAAAGAATCAAAGCCAGCAGAGTAAGAAATCTCCTATCAAAAGCTGAAAGCTAGATTCATAAAATCACTTATGCAGGCATTATGAGACTTTCCCATGGAAAGTTTATGTGGGAGTTGGGCAAAAACTGATTCAGGAACAGCATTATTTGCACTACATATATTCATCCAGCCGTCAACAGGCTGCAACTGGCATTCCTTGCCAGGGTTGAGGGAATACCAGGGAGCGCTGGGGCTGGGAGCCGCAGCAAAGTCACAAAGCAGAGTTTCTGTGAGGCTCCTTCTTCTGCACTCCTCGTCCCACCGCAGTTGCAAGGGATGAACTGGGAATTTGGATTCCTGCAGCAAATGCTGCAAAGGCTGTATTGGATTCTTACAGCCGTCTCAGAAATACTTCTCCACTTTAAGGCAGTTTCATAACAAATCCCTACACGGGCTGCATTGCAAGTGTAGTTTGTCTTTCAGTGTTGCTTTTAATTCCTCAACTTAAATAGAAACTTAAGGGAGAGAGAAAAGGGGCAAATGATACCGTTCACAGCAAATCTAGGTGCAGCTACCCTGGCCTTTTATATTTACATATATTTCTTTTTTAAGAAGTATCTCGGAGTTTCTGAGTTAGTGCTGTGTGCTGCAGGAGAGATTCTTTTCTAGTTAGCAGGGATGATTCCAAACGCAAGGTAGTTCTCCAGTGCTTTGGCTCGCGCTGATGCTGGGCTCCAACGTCAGCTCTCTAATTTCTGACAAATGGCCAAGCTTTCTTGAATAGGCACAGCTTTCTGTTTTGTGTAGGGAACACACAATCCACTCTTTTGTTGTGGTTGCCACTGCTGTTGTTTCTCCCCTATTCACAATGGAGAGCGGGGTTATTTGTGCCGAGTGGAAAATCGCTGCCAAAATCTGACTTGCCCGTGTTTAATGTGATGTTAATTTTTGCGATGGATGTAAAGAGTGTAAGCGTTTGGAGTGCGGCTCCCCCTGCATCCTGACCTCCAAGACAAGAGGGCATCATCGTGACGGAAGTTTTCTCTGTCACAGGCATATCAAAATGAGCGTTTTCTGGGTGATTCAACCCAAATGTATAGAAACTGTTTGTGTAGAGATTGCCAGACATTTTCTATTACTTTTCTTTTTATCTAAATTCTTGAATATATTACTGAGTAAAATAGTGTGCGTTAGGAATGTATGGCTGTGGGATATAAGGAAACTCACAGCAAGCGGGGGGAATAGGGAAATATAATAGTTTTGTAAACTTTATGTGAATATAGGTGCATCATATATAGACTCAAGATTCAATTTGCTGATCAAAGCATGAAAATAACTTTGGATTTAATAATGTCAGCAATGAATGCTAATATATGGAAATTGAAAAGCACAGAGCAACAATAGCTAGCCACGCTTCCCAGTATTACCCTACAGCATGTAGATTTACATTTTTTTGTTTTGTTTTGAAATCACGGTTTGGAAAATGTGTGTTCTTTTTCCCTTCTCCCATGCTTCTGAATGTGGGTTCTCTCGAGCAAGCTTAGACAAGATTCAAACTAAACAATAGGGCAACATCAGAACCTTTGAAGGTTCAGTTTGGATAGGTAGCCAAAGCCAAAGCTTGCTTTGATGTAAGCGGGCTCAACTCCGGCTGCCCTCGGTTGCCCTGTCTTACCTATATGACTTGTGTCTGAACACCTGTGCCAAAAGTCTTCCAAAAAAAAAGAAAAAGAAGAAGGAAAAACCCCTCAAAACAGAAGAAGCATTTTTGCAAGCTCATCTTCGTTTTAACCTGACTGGAAAAATACTGCAGTAATGCCCTTTCAGGAGATGTTTTAATGTAACTGTTGCTGTTCCAGGCTGTAGTCTGCTCCCTTCTTCTCCCTGGTTAGTTTTGATCCAGCTAAGATTTGAACTCTATTTCAGCTGCTTTTTCCTCCTCTACTTTGAAACTAAGTTTTTTGAACTTTTCTGGAATGCCAGCCAAAACCATCCTCTTTTTCTATTCTATCTTCTCCTCTGCTCCCTCATAATTTTTTGTTTCTTTTGACTGAAGTTTTGGGCAAAGGAACTTTGATGCTTTTTTTCTAATAGTAATTACCACACTTCTCCAAGTCAGTGGGGCTTTTGCCATTAGCTTCAAGGGAAAGAGGCTCAGCCCAGCATATACTTAATGCAAAAGAACAAATGAGTCACCTGTATCCATACCTGATTGCTCTTGCCTGCGAGCTGGGAAGTCACCTTCATGCCTTGCTCTTGGTCTCAGCGTTGCGCCCGTGCTCACCACTGCCAAAAAGTTCAGCTAAGATTCAATTCTGAGTCATTTGCAAAACCTAGACTCTCATTGTCTTCAAAGGACATTTGGATTAAAAGAGAACTGGTTGCCTCTCTGGCTGCACAAGCGTTGAAGCAGATGAGGTTGTCCTACGTTTTAGAGGAAGACGTGGGAGAGGCATTGGTTGTTTGCCGCAAAGACAGGATGAATAGGAGGGATGTGACAGACCTACTAGCAGCCTGCAGGATCTTCACTTACCAGGCTGAGGGATGATGCTGCTCCACTCGACAGCAGCAAATTGAAAATCTTCGCTTCGATCAGTTCACAATTAGACTGCAAAACTGATAGTCACAAGACAACACTGGTACCAGCATCACCGTAATGTTCAAATAGATGTTATACCTGTTTATGAGAAGCAGGGATATACAGGCTTATACAACAACAAATTGTAGAACATAGGTGAGAGATATTTAAGGAACATAAAGCCTCACACTTCAGAAAGTAAGCCACTGTCTAAGTGTTGGGGATTAGGGATTTATTTTTCACAGAGGTGGGTGATGCTCTGTATGTACAGAAGCTGTTGAACCTTCTTTGAAGCAGCTGGTGTTGGCCGCTATCCAGGCCAGAATGAAAGATTAAATGGACCTCTGGCCTGATCTAATGCAGAGTGCTGTACAGTGCTGCAGAGTGGAGCCACACCAAATTAATAGAAGAACCAGAAAATTCAGTGAGGATGGTGAGGCAGTGTCTCTGCTAGGCGGTGACAGGATTGGCATAAGTGAGTTATTTGATTGCAATAAGCAAATCAGGCTGGAGTCTCTCTGCAGCACTATAACAACAGATTGGGGAGCATGCAAAGCAGCATCAATATGTAAAAATTAAACTAACTTTAATACCCAAAGCTGAATTTGGATACGTGCAGGGCAGAGAAGCAAAGGCACAATATTCTGTGAAATTGTGGCCTTTTTATACTATTTTGGCGACTAATTTACATACAAATAAAATGTCAGCTTATCTCATAACTGTCATGATAAATTGGAGCATTTAGACTTTTGCACAAGGTGCTCTTTCTGTACCTTATTAAATTACAGAGTCTTGGCCTTTTGCCAAGCACTCGGTTGCTGCTCTCTCCACTGAAATACATACAGGAGAGGGAAATGGCCCTGGAAGTCGAGAGAAACCAGACTCAGTCCCTTGCTAGGAACGTAGCCTGTGTGTCACCTTGAATGTATTTTTGCATCTCTCTGTGGATCTTTTTATTCATCTGTAAAATGGCAGTAACAATAATTTTCCTGTTTCACCAGGTTCTTTGAGGTTTATTAGGTTGTTATGTTTATAGAGTATTTTTAGATGCTTGATTGGAAGCCAGGGCAAAACAATCTTTGCCTTCTTAGGCTCCCTCGCTGTAGGGTTGAATGTCCGTGGTCTGCTAGGAGTAGGAGGAAACTCTGTAACAAGCCGGTAATAAATGCAGAGCAGTAAGCTGCAGCACCCTTAATAAAAGCAGCAGTTTTGATTTCTGATTTTGGTTGAGAGGTAGCAAAACACTCCATCTCGTGTGGCCTTTCCAGGCAAATCACCTTTTGACTTCTGTTTCTTGTGAAAGTGTCTGCAAGATTACCCAGGCAGTGAGCTTAAAATGAAATAACTGCCTGTAAGGAGGTTCAAACAATCTGTTCTGAGGCACCACTCCTAAACTCTTTAAAATGGCCTGATTGTCTAGTTTATCCCATAGAAAGGGCTAGATTTATACCGGTGGTTATGTGACTACTATGTGCTGTGCTCTGAAGCATATGGCAAATAAAAAGATAGTTTTGAAATAAGATGAATTAATAAAAGATTAATTTTTTTGGGAGTTATTTGAGAGTAATGTCTTTTTTCTTTCTTAACAGAATTTAAGATGTCCAGATGTCCAAAGTGACACTGAGTTTTTTTTTTTTTTTTTTTTTTAACTCGCTTTTTTGTTGTAAACTTCATTGAAAAAAAAATGCAGAAAGCTTTTGGTAATTCTTGATCAGTGCCTGAACTGGAGAGTCTGAACACTGAGAAGGGAGTGAAAACAACATCATATTGCTCCAGTACTATTTTACCAAAAAGATGTATGAGGCATGTATATTTCCTTTTTTTTTCTAGACTGATTTAGCTAACATAATTTCAGTGGAGTAGTATGGTGAGGTATCAAGTAGATGCATTTTCACCAAACAAAATGTCTGATCCTGGCAAATTTTACCAATGCGAGGAGGCCTGCCCTGCTCAAAGCCATCACATGCAGCGAAGTCTGTGCATGCAGCTGTATGGTTTGTAGGAAAAAAGTGCAGAGTCTCAAAAGAGCTTTGATGCTAGCCTGCTGGTTTTCTTGAGACTATGATATCACCTGTTTTACAGCCTTCTTGCATGGTGTGTCAGAAGAAAATGTTGCAAAGAGGGAGAAAATCCTCTTGCTGTGGAGCAAGTTGCCTGTGATTAAGGTTTTCTGCCTGGTTTCGTTTGGGGCCTGGTTCTTTAGATCCTTATAGAAAAGTGGCTTGTGTTCCCCTTGCTTCTCAGCACAAGACGACCTTCACCTTGTGTCAGTTGGTACCAGCCGTGCTTGTCTGAGAACCATAAGGCAAAGCTGGGGAGGAAATGCAAAGGTGGACAAGGATGGTGCTGGAATTGATATATGTTTATTTTTTGTTAGTTCATTGTTAAAGCTTTCACTAAGGAGTTGGGGAGCTTTAGCTGGCCCTGTACTGCTCTGTTCTTTGTCGTGGGCTTGTGGCTTGTGTCTAATATAAATCTGAGAGCAAAGATGGAAATTCCCAGTGAGAGCAGCACAGGGCAATTTCGTCTGGAATACTCGGTGTGCTTACAGATACTTTTTTTTTTTTATATATTTTGAGAAATAATTACTTAAATTGGAAAGCATACCAGGCTTTGCACTTTGGGCTATCCTGATGAGCTTGTTGACTTCCTTGTTGTGCACCCAGCAGGTCTGGGCCTGTCAGGGGAGCGCGGCATGAAGGGCTGGGCGCAGAGTGGCCGCCGAGGGGAAGGAGCCCTCTCTGAAAACACTTTTCCAGAAAATTACTCTCTCAAGACAGAAACTCTCTGGCTTTAGAACCTTATAACTGCTTTACAATTGCATAAGTGGAGAGTGGGGAAAATGTAGGGAGGAAGACTTCAAGTCACATAGGATTTTATACACTTGGAGAGAGCCAGACATTTGGACACTTAGTAGATTTTTGGTCTAAGGCGCAGCAGACGGTCTTTGTAGCACATTTATGTGTAATAAGCTGGGTTTCGTTTAGTGTCTTGTTTTTTTGCTGTGAAAGAAAAAGAAAAAAAAGTGAGAGAGAAATTAAAACCACAGCTGTATTTTCCCAGGCGACTCTAGTGAGTATCCTGAGATCTCACATGATCAGCTGTCCTGATGGGGTGGAGTGTGGGAAGGTGTCAAAATATGTCTCTCAATTTCTTTATTTTTTTCTTTTCTTAAAAGGGAAAGCCAGATGAGTGCCAAAAGCCCTGTTCTCTTCTCTAGCCCTGCAGTAACAAACTACATGAGTGTATGTTATTAAGATGATAAGATTAAATTTTTAGCTTCTAACGTTGTGTCACAACCGTAAAGGGGGAAAAAAGATCTTGGAAAAAATTATGAAAATTAGTCTGATGGTCTCCTTTTAATAATAAGATCACTCCCAACCCCAACAGACAGTGTAGGCTGGAATTCCACAGGGCTTTTTTGTGGTCCTAATGATTTTAATAATACTTTGTGCTATGTAGCACCTTTCATTAGAGGATCACAAAGTGCTTTACAGTCACTAATTAATTAAGCCTCACAACACTCCTGTGAGATAGGTAAGTATTAGACATATATTACACTGAGACACTGAGAGTTAATAATTTTTTTGCTGCATTATTCTGGCGAAAATGATTGATGTTTAAGCACAGAATGTGCATGATATGTTTGTGTGTGGGTGTGTAATATATATGAGTGCAAAAGTATTAATTTTACTATTCCTTAACAAAGAGGTCCTACGTGAGCATACTGAACATGTATATGTTCATTTAGCATCTTGTTGCTGCAGTGTATTGATAGATAATGTGTCAGCATTCAGCGACCCGCAGCCCCGAGTTTGTCATCTTGCTTGTGCATCTACTTCTGCAAGCGTTAGTCAGTGGCACATCACAAAATTCAGACCTCTTTCTAAATGTATTATTCTATTAAAAAAAGCCCATGACTAAGACCTGGCCTAAACCTGCTGCACAAGCGCAAGGCAGCAAGCATATTGTTGCAATAGGCTTGGGTGACAAATCATCACTTTCAATAAAAATAATGAGTGGCAACAGTGACCCATTGTGAGAGCTGCTGATCAGCAGCTAATTAGGCAGTATCTCCACCAGGCGTGAGAAACCGCTGCTGGTCGGGATTTGTCTTCCCTCTCTATTTTGTAAGAGAAGCAGAGGACTAGTAATGTGGTAATTCCTCGTCCTTGAGTGACAATCTGATTTTGGGAGAAGCTTCCACCTTGCACATCCACCGAGGTGGCAGATGTTGGGCAGAGGAGATGTGTCCTTCAGGCAGGCGGATCGCACAGAGTTGCCTTGTCTGGTTTTGAGGCAAGTAGTGTGTAGCTACTATTAGTATTTCCACACTCAAATATTTGAGGGTGATCCTATCAGGTAAAACAAAATCATGGGGTTTTAAAGGTAATGGCAACCTCATTAAAATAAGATAAAACCCTCCTGGATTATAGAAACCAAGGATGAGTTCTGCAGCCTGCCTTTTGCCAGGGCCTTCTCTGACGTTCCCTGGCCTTAGGAAGTCTTCGCATTTGCATCAGCCTTCTCATGCTTGTGCTGCTTTGGAAAGAAAGATCACTTTCCAGTGAAGAAAGGTAGTTCAGTCCAGGCATCTGTTCAGCCTTGGTGTCTTTGCCAAATGGCCGACAAACTTGCTTATTACTGTGATGGCATTTTAGAGATGTGGATATTTGCCTGCTAGCAACTGCACTAATCCCACTCAATTCACTTCAAGGGGGACGCTAGGCAGCCAACAGATGATAAATTTCCAGTGCAGAGCTGGGATTTGGACCAGTTATCTGTTTGCTGTTATCAGTCCCCTTAGGCCAGCTCAGTTCCATACAATGCACAATACCTGGTAATATATGTCGAATTCTAAGGCACTGCTTTTATCCAGCTAGATTTCAACATTTATTTTAGACTTACTCTTTTTTTTTTTTT
>PTEX01000771.1:6824-17341 GCA_003342815.1 Eudromia elegans
GGGGGGGGGGGGTGCCCCTATAATCTTGGGTCTTATTTTTTAATTGGGAATAGGACCTCACGGTGGGTCTTAACCTTCTAGTCCGGGTAGGGGGTTAAGATTTTGGGGTTTTATCAGTTCCTAATCCTTGCAGTTGTGGCTGGGGGTTAGGGAGCGACTTTATTTTAAGGGTTTTGATCTAGACGGGAATCAAGACCACCCCTGCGTCCTTTTCTAGTTAGAGGACGTTTAGGTTGAAGGGGCCTAAATTGTTCTAAGGTGCCAAACAGACCTTGCGTTCTAGTTAAGGATACAATACAATCGGGGTTCCGTTTTATGGAGCGGCCTGCTGCACCTTGAGAATCCAAATCGGAGGATTCATAAAATCAAGGCAGGCAGTGTGATCGGTCTGGGACCGTGGGTGGGTCTGGGACCCCCAAGTGGTGCTTGGTTTGCCTTACGGCAAAAATACCAAGCCCTATTTGATTGATTTATTTGTGTCTTGATTTATTTGTGTCTTGCCTTTTGCCTATGATTGTGTTTGTAATTTAATGTTTTGAGTTCTAATTGATTTGCTGGCTGATATTGTATCGATTTAATTGTGCCTTGTATTGATTTGTTTTGCCTATATTTGTGCTTTGGCATTTGTGGGAATTGATTGTCTGAAATTAATTTGTATATAGTGTCTTATAAATAAGTGCCGAATATTGTAGGTGTTGTACGTTTGTTAATAGAAAACCCTAGATTGTGTTTGTACATAGTTTCTGTGACTTACTGTAAACTGTACTTACAATTATATTGTAATTAGTTGTAATAAGACTTTAGACTGTGCTTAATACTTACCTGTGGATTGTATTGTAGTTAGTTAAAGAGAGAAGTGTTGTGCTTATTAACTTTGCGCTTAGAGATGGGTGCTTGCACTTTTTTACCGAGCCTCAGGGGTTAGAGCATTTACGATCAGCTCTCTCGGAAYATCAGGTAGAATGGGTTGAAGTGAAAGCCATAATAAAAAAGATGGTGAAAAAGGGGCTTTTGGGTGAAACTCAAAGCCTTTTGGATCATAATGTCTGGAAAAATTGGGAAAAGGAGATTTTGAAACAGTCCGGTGGCTCCTGGTTCAAGCAGCTGCAGCGCAGGAGCAGAGCCGCGAACTGTCTTAAAATCTCTAAGCTGCTAAGAAGGTCGGAGATAGTGGCATCTGTAAAGGGCAGTGACTTAAATTTATGTTCTATCTCGCCCGTAAAAGAAATAGTCTTCCGCCCTGCCTTAGGAGGGTGGCAGACAGTTTCGGGCAGGCTTACGCGCCCTCCAGTCTTAACTGACAGAGTATTTCTAAAAACGAAAGTGCCTGTAGCGCAGCCGCCATCTTATGAAGAAGCCGACGGGAAAGCTCTGCCCTGCRGAACAACCGGAAGCAAACTGATCGCTACGCCATCTTGTTCAACGGAGTGCACCCCTACAGCTCCTCCCACCACAGCCAATGAAAGCTTAGGGGGTGGAGCTGAGCCTTCATCGAGAGTGGACAACTCCCCGCCCACAGAGGCAGGGCCTCCTCCCTCGGGGGGTGGGGGAGGAACTGCCCCCTTTGGGAGTAGACGGAGAACTAYGGCTCRCAGCTTCTGACTTGGGGGGGGTAAGGGCCTGTCTTAAAAGAGCAGCTGCACTAGATAATGAAAGGGCCTGTCTTAAAGAGGCAACTACATTAGATAGTGAAAGGGCCTGTCTTAAAGGGGCARCTGCACTAAATAATGATTCGAAGAACMAGCAAAGGCAATTGACAGAACAATATAACCCTAGCAGTGACAATAACAATAATACTGAACCTGAAAAAATAACAAATGAATGTGATGTTAGAAGTGTTTACGAGGAGTATACTAATAAGAGAAAGGAAAGGTTAATTGAAGGGATAGTTAGAACTATTGATCGTTACAACAAACCTTGGGCAATATGTGACTGGAGAGAATATGCCAAACTGTTATTAACAGAAGGTGAACTAGAATTAGCCAGTATTGTCACCAAWTTATCGCTTCCAGTGATCTTTGACTATGATTSATAGTAATAACCAGTTAAGAGGGCGCTTTCAGCCCTTTGACTGGAAGTTACTAACCCAGCTTAGATCAATCGTGAAGGATTCTGGTCTGAAAAGTGAAGCCACCTCGCAAATGATAAATTACATATTTACCAGTTGTTTTCTAGGGCCAGATGACATCCATGTGCTAATGAATGTGCTCTTAAGTCCTGCACAGTTCTTAGTTTGGGAGGCTAGCTGGAGGCGACTATGTCAGGCCTCAGTGAATATTACAAGGCAAGTGGGAGATCCACTCCATGGAATTACGGTAGCACAGCTCATGGRAACGGAAAATTATGCAACTATGGATTCCCAAATACAAATGGGACCAGATATAGTCACCGAAACAATGAGGCAGGCTATAGAAGCATTTAGGACCGCCAGGTTCGATAATGAAGAACCTGCTTACACCAAAATCACTCAAAGAAAGAACGAGAGCTTTGCCTCTTTTACCAACAGATTGTTGTCGGCTATGAGGTCTGCCAACCTTCCGTCTCAGGTGAAGGAAATAGTACTTAAACAGTTAATAACTCAGAATTGTAACCAGGAGAGCAAGAAAATCATTGCTGCTCTCCCACCTGAGTCGTCGGTGGCAGATACGTTAGATCGAATGTCGAGGATCCCTAGTACCGAGCATTCTATGACCGCTCTTATGGAAAATCAGAACAAGATATTAGAAACCATGATTTCTAACCAGCAGGATCAAATGAAAACTATTACTAAATGTATTACTGCCTGGACTGAGGCCTCTGAAAGAATATYGGCGACTGTAACGGATACATCAATTAGAGATTCGCGTTGTTTTAATTGTGGGAGGATGGGACACTTTGCGAGAAATTGTAACTCTCGGCATAGTGATCCATTGAGAAGAAAGAGGGTGAGTTGGGAGGATTCGCCGAACAGACCAGCTATATTGGGAAACGAGCTTCCAAAAAATGGGAAGCAGAGCGCGGACAGGGCACGCGCCATGAAATAAATATGCCCCTGGATGATGATTGTGAGGCAAAATCGTGCGATTCAAAGGAACTGTCACCTAATTGGGAAGTGGCCTTTATAGAGGCGTCACAAGATCAAACATTGACTAAAGAAATTATGCAGAAGGTATTGTGTAAATGTGACCATTTGGATAATTCAAATTCCTTAGTAGTGGGGGATGCAACCCATACCCCCCCGGCCTTCAAATAATACCTATGATGATACCCAGTCCTTCTGGCCAGGAAATCACAGTTTCAGTAATCCCAAGATTTTGCCCGTACTTCATAAAAAGGGGAGATATAATCGCCAGATTGATAAAATTTAAGGAGTTGCAAGGAAGTGGTTCTAGGCTGCATAGCCTTATCGCCTTATCTATGAATAACCGACCCATAATAGATGTTAAACTAAAATTGGGAGGTTGTGAAAGGACGGCGCCTGCCCTTTTGGATACAGGATCGGACTTGGCTATTGTAAGTCTAGGGGTCTGGCCATCCATGTGGCCGCTACAAGGGTCGTGGACCCAGGTTGAGGGGGTTGGGGGCACTGGTGCTCCCTTAAGGAGTAAGCTCCCTATTATGATTGAAGTAGAAGGAAATGAACTAGAGATCACTCCAACTGTGATGCGTCTTCCAGATAAATTACAAATGCTTCTCGGAAGAGATGTTTTGGCTAGATTGGGGGTCTGTCTATCTAATGAATCGTCAAATTTATCCTTGGGGGCCCTGGGGGATGGAAATTCCCTATTAAGATGGAGTGGGTCAGTGACCTCCCCATCTGGACCCCCCAGTGGCCCCTAAATGTA
Source organism: Eudromia elegans (assembly GCA_003342815.1). Classification (NCBI taxonomy): domain Eukaryota; kingdom Metazoa; phylum Chordata; class Aves; order Tinamiformes; family Tinamidae; genus Eudromia; species Eudromia elegans. The sequence continues at coordinate 10,649 of PTEX01000771.1, forward strand.
AATCAAAATAATGCTGCGGTGGAAATCATAAAAGAGGAGTTAGAAAAGGGACACACAGAAAGTTCCACCAGTCCCTGGAACTCRCCCATTTTTGTCCACCCTAAAAAATCGGGAAAGTTCCGGCTATTACAAGACCTAAGAGAGATTAATAAGATATTGAAGCCTATGGGCAGCATCCAGCCAGGAATGCCAGCTTTATCGATCCTCCCGGCTGGATGGCCCCTATTGGTCATCGATATAAAGGACTGTTTTTTCAATGTTCCCCTACATCGTGCGATAAGGAGAGATTTGCCTTCACGTTGCCGTCCATTAACAAAGATCAACCCGATCTTCATTTCCATTGGCGGGTTCTTCCGCAAGGTATGCGGAATAGCCCTTTTATTTGCCAGATCTACGTTTCTAAAGTTATAGCACCCCTTCGGAAATTATGGCCGAAGACTATATTGTTACATTATATGGATGACCTCTTACTGTCCCAAGAACATCCATTTACCGATACTCAAATAGCAATATTGTTAGAACAGCTAGGTAAATTCGGTCTAAAAATTGCCGACGATAAAATTCAAAAGGTTAGTCCTTATAATTATCTTGGCTGGGTAATAGATGATCATACTATTAGACCTCAAAAATTGTCCTTGCACTTTCCTTTGAAGACACTAAATGATGTACAGAAATTCATGGGAGAGGTGCAGTGGTTGCGGCCGATCACCGGCACATCAGATGAGGAGCTAGCTCCCCTGAGATTGCTACTTAGGGSAGTAGATCCCTCAGAACRGATTTATCTTTCCAGAGCRCAGGAAGAGTGCATACAGCAAATAGCTCAAAAAATACTGGAAAGAACAGTTTCCAGACTTCAGCCAAATCTCCCTGTGGATTTATCAATATTGAGAACCCCCTCCGGGTTTCTTGGTGCAATTACTCAGCTGAATGCTACAGGATCCCTCAAAGCTGACCCGAAGGTGTGTGTAATGGAATGGGTATTTGCCATTTGCCATGTAACCCCTCAACTACTATTCAACTACTATTCAAGAGCAAATGGAGGGATTAGCACAAATAATAATAAGGGGCCGAAACCGAATAAACCAAATTACTGGATTGGAGCCCAATACCATATATGTACCCGTAAGGTCAGGGGACCTCCAGTGGATCCTGCGGCACAGCCCTACTTTACAAACTGCGGTGTTGAACTATCCCGGTTCTGTAAACCTCAAACCGTTGCTGTCTAAAACCCTAAAGTGGGTGTCAAATTGGAAGTGGATTCAATGGAAATTGTTATTCCCCGGTTCCTTTGTCAAATGCTATAACCTGCTATACTGACGCTGGGCGCAGGTCTCACTCTGCAGCCCTGGTCTGGCAGGGAAAACGGGGATGGGAATCAGAGATAATAGAAGGGGAATCATCTGACTCCTTACAAACCTTGGAGTTAAAGGCGGTAACCAGGGCATTTGGGAAATGGGTAAACACCCCACTGAACGTGATTTCAGACTCTCTATTTGTAACGGGTTTGGTGAACAGAATTGAGGATGCAAAGGTTAAAATGCTGATTAAGGAAAATCTGTTAAAGTTATTATTAGAGATGAAAAATGCCATAGAGCGTCGAAGCCTTCCCTACAGTATAATCCACATAAGAAGTCATCAAATTCCAATGAGTTTGGCGGAGGGCAATGACAGAGCTGATAAATTGGTCTCTATAGCTACGGTTTCACCAACAGATCAATTTAAAGCCGCAAGAGAGGCACACGACCAATTTCATCAGAATGTAAAAGCTCTCTACAAGTCGTTCAATATCTCAAAAAATGATGCCAGAGCCATAGTGCGCTCTTGCCCGCGGTTTTGCAAGGTTGGGCCTGGTCTGGGAATAGGGGTCAATCCTAGGGGATTAAAAACCCCCGAGACCTCTTCCAGACCGACGTTACTCATTACGCGCCCTTCAGGAAATTAAAATATGTCCATGTCAGCATTGATACACKCAGTCACTTTATATGGGCTATGGCCCAGTCAGGGGAGAAGGCTCTACATACGATTAGACATTTCCTTYAGGTCTTTTCTGTTATGGGGGTGCCTAAGCAGATAAAGACAGATAATGGCCCTGCATATGCAAGTTCTACAGTCAGAGGGTTCTTCCAAAAATGGAATATTAAACATGTTACGGGGATTCCGTATAACCCTACAGGGCAGGCCATTATCGAGAGGGCACATAGAACACTTAAACAACAATTGGACAGATTAGAGGAATCTGATGCTTGTATTAGACTCCACAAGGCTTTGTTTGTGTTGAATTATTTGAATATTTACGAGCCAGAAGATCTACCACCCGCTGCACTTCACTTCTCAGATCCACGACCTGAGAAGGAACCGAATATGACAGTAAGATATCGCCATCCAAGGACTGGTATTTGGGACGGGCCTAGTGAAGTCCTCTTCATGGGTCGAGGATACTTCTGTGTTTTGACCAGCGAGGGCCCTTTATGGGTACCTGCAAGATGGACTCGACCTGCCATGACTTCGAATAACAAGGACAACTAATTCTTTTCAGATCCGAAGATGAGGTGGATTCTTCTCTTCGTATGCACCACAGTYGGAGCTACGGGTCTTTCAGGTGTCATCRAAAACAYGTTTCAACAAAACGTGTGGATCCGTAGAGCGAAGGAGACAGGTGAAGAAAAAATGTGTATTTCCACCGCGCACCCGGGGAAAGAGCTCTTCCCAGCCAGACTGGGAAGGCCACACCTCCGGGCTGCAGATTTCGCTGGATATTCTACTGGAACCTGTGACACTTCTATGGACATTGCCACATGCTCTGTGCGCCTCCTTGCTGGTCTGTCAAAGCCCCTCTCGAATCGTCCACCAGAAATAAGGTTGGCCGGAGTGGCCGGGGTGGGTACCACCTCAGATCACAGAGACTGCTCGTGTTTTATAATTGGCCACAAATACCACCGTATAACTTGGAATTACGATAAGGTTCAGCRGGATATGTCTCCCTCTTATTATTTTGACGTATCTCCCGAAAGAACATTTAACTTTTGGGAGATAGGTAGTTTTTGTGGGACATTTATTGATGTGAAGACAGGTAACAAAACGTCCGCCTTAGGGGCATATGGTGTTAATTCCTCAGACACTCTCCTTTATAACAAGGATTATGCCAAAGCCCTTCCCCCAGCATATTATTTGATATGTGGAGACAGGGCTTGGAAAGGGCTGCCCAAGGACGCCTTTGGTGGTCCATGTTACCTGGGAATTATAACCATGGCTAGCCCTCATGACACTACTATGAATAATTCTCTAACATTGGAAAGAGGTAAAGGGGCACCTATTACGCACGTGAGGCGCGACCTAGACTTACCACCGAATTGCAACRATAAGGTCACCTTGTTATCGAAGGGTGCCTGCGTAGCCCTCTCAATATTTATCTCTGGGGCCGCCGCAGGGGAGGCACTCAAAGAGATTGCTCGTATGGCCTGCTGGACAAACAAACAGTTTAATCTAACGGGGGTAGCGCTGCAGGAACTCTATCAAGATGATGAAATCCTAAAAACTGCAGTGCTGCAAAATAGAGCGGCCATCGATTATCTCCTTTTAGTGCACAACAAAGGATGCAATGAATTCGAGGGCCTCTGTTGTTTCAACCTGTCCCTTCCGGGTCAGTCAATACCCTCGCAATTGGCGGAGCTAAGACAAAATCTTAGGAAAATTACTATCCAGTCTGATGACTTCTCTTCCTGGATTTCCGATAAGGTTAGCACCCTCRGRCACTGGTCCGTAGGGTGGCTAAAAATCCTTGTACAGTGGGCGGTTATTATCGCTGTGTTTATATTTGTGGCTTGTGTGTTATTTCGATGCATTTCGTCAAGAATTGCAAAGACTGTCRCTGCTGCCRTTGCTGTTACAGCAGCRGTGACAGAAGAACYGATATATGTGAATATGGAGTCGATTTCCCGTAATCCTCCAAAGTTGTTACAGGAAACAAGTTTGTAACTTTGGAATTATTGTTCCAGTGTTCTTGTGATTTCCTTGTTGAATGTTTACACACCCTGTGTTGCTACATTGTTTGCATCGTATTTGGATCTACCCTTGTCACTTGGTTTTCTGTTTCATGGATACATTTGATTGTTACTGTATAGAGGATAGATGTCCCCTAGAGGGCCTATCTTGAGCAAGAAAAAAGGGGGGATATGTTGCGGGCCACCTTGGCAGCCCCCTTAGTAATGCTCAAGATAGGCCCCTCTCAATTACGTCCAGCCCCTGTTAATTGTTTATTATATTGTGGGAACCTTCCTCCTATTGGATGAGTGAGGAACAAGGCTTGAAGAAGGTTCAGGAAACATATGAGTGAAGAGCAGAGATTAGAGAAGGTTCCCGAACCCCCTCGATCCTTCCCCAACTGCACCTGTCCCCGTCATTCATCTGTTGTTCCCTCCCCTTGACCAATCCGATCCTGAGTTTCCCTTTCCCCAATCACCTTTTGAGCTAGCTGATGTGCTGGTCCAATCATTTTGTTAGATTGGTCTCTGTTTGTTATAAAAGAGTTTGTCACACAATAATAAAGGTTCTCACCCTGCTTGAATCATCGCGCGTGTGCCCCTCTTTCTTGGAGTGCGGGTGCACGTGTGCGTGTGGTGGGGACCCTYCTCTTATTAGCCCCTTCACCTCCCTATATCCCGATATACGAGCTTCCTGGGATCTTCTGCTACGATTTGTTGGCACCAGATTAGAGATTTGAAGCGACCCGCCCGGACCTTGCTCTATCGCTGGCTGGCACATTTGGTAAGATCGGGCTGTGGGTTTAGTTTCCGGGTTTCATTTAAAGGGTGCTCGCTTCAACCGAGCAGCTCTGTTTCCTTTCTGGYGCTGCCAAAAGCAGGAAGGYTTAAGCATAGACTCGAAAAGAAAGCTCCTTCTCAGGTATGAGGATCCTCTGACTTCACCCTCCCCTTCAGAAAATGTGCTGAGAGCAGCCCTGACTCATGCAGCCSTCCSCCAAGAGGAGAATGAACCTGCCCGGCTGGGACTTGCTGCATCCACCCGGAGCCTTCTCCCAACAGCATCGTATGGAGGTGCCCAGGAAGGCTGGACACTGACACTTGCAGGTGATGGAGTCACTGCCCTGGGAAGACAGCACCCTTGAGTGTGGGGACACTGCTCTGCATTGCAGCCCATGCACCCATGGTGTGCTCGCTGGCTTCACAGCCCTGCCCCAGCCCTGGGAGAAGAAGCTGTGATGTCCTCTGTGCTGGGGATGGAAGCTAATCCTTGATCTAAAGCACCACCTGCTCCAAACAGGAGGAGCTGGGAGAGCCACCCTGACAGACYCCATCAGCCATGGAAACTACATCAGTGTTGCCCTGTGCCAGAGACTTACACTGACGAGTGCTGGGAAGGTTTTCCACAAGGGGAGCTCTCAGCCATCTTCCCATCCCGGACTGCCTTTCACTTACGAGCAGCGACTCTTTGCAGCCTGGTGCCTGCGGGCAGGGCCCTGAGTCCTGCAGTCCCAGGAGCCCAGCCCAGCTCAGGAGCAGAGACCCAGATGAAGGTGGGACATTTTCTGTCCCCTGTGCAGCCTCAGNGCTCGCTGGCTTCACAGCCCTGCCCCAGCCCTGGGAGAAGAAGCTGTGATGTCCTCTGTGCTGGGGATGGAAGCTAATCCTTGATCTAAAGCACCACCTGCTCCAAACAGGAGGAGCTGGGAGAGCCACCCTGACAGACYCCATCAGCCATGGAAACTACATCAGTGTTGCCCTGTGCCAGAGACTTACACTGACGAGTGCTGGGAAGGTTTTCCACAAGGGGAGCTCTCAGCCATCTTCCCATCCCGGACTGCCTTTCACTTACGAGCAGCGACTCTTTGCAGCCTGGTGCCTGCGGGCAGGGCCCTGAGTCCTGCAGTCCCAGGAGCCCAGCCCAGCTCAGGAGCAGAGACCCAGATGAAGGTGGGACATTTTCTGTCCCCTGTGCAGCCTCAGRATGATCACAGGGCTGCAGGGCTGGCAGTTCCTGAAAGGCAGCARGGTCATCCCTGGCAAACRTCTACTGAAGTAGTCTAAAATTATCACTGATGCTGATAAGGATAAAGATGGTGATATGGATGGTGATAGGGATAGTGATATGGAGACTAAGTCTCTCTAAGCTCCTGCTGTAGTCAGWGGACATGAGGGAAGGGAGTCAGCTGCATAGGTACAAATCCTCCAACTCTCCAAGTTGGTCCATGAAATGTGCATGTTACTGCTTGCTTTGATAGAGCAATTAGGAGACCCATGTCCATCTAACRCATTAGCCAGGTCTTCTTGGCCATCTGACATCTCAATGCCCACAACCCTCTACAACTCCACTCCACTAGCAGCTCAGAATTCTGCAAATCCAGGTATTGCAAGAAGCTGGCATAATTCCCTGCAGACACTTGCTTTCATGCACTGACAACAGGCCGACTTGGCCATGTCAGATGCCTGAGGTGTGCYTGGAGTGCTAGGGCCTGGGCAACAGGCCCGAGTCAGMGTTAACTTACTGGTGAATCCTGAACTGCCTATGCTAGCTACATATAAAGAYACACTCACGAAACTGCTTACAGCAACAGTCTCAATGACAGCCCAGACGCTTATGCTAGCTACATATAGATTCACCAAACTGCATATATTAGTGGTCCTAATGAGGACCAAGATGCTTATGCTAGTTAGCTATATATAGAGATAGACTCAC
>PTEX01000772.1:0-17833 GCA_003342815.1 Eudromia elegans
TTTAGTGTAAATCTATGACACTGTGCAATTGATATTAGTGGAAATGGTGAGTACCACTAGAATTAGAACAAAGGGATGTGCACTTTGGTAGAAAAAGGAAAGACTACTCTTTAGGTTTTGTATTACAGGAATTTTAAAAAAGATTCCATTCAGCAAGTGCTGAGAGAATTGTGAAAGTGCTGATGCTGTAAACATCTGCATAGCCTTGGGAAGGCTTTCCAGGATGTGTCTAGGACTGTTGCAGTCTACTCCTATTTCAACTTCTGCACAAGGTAATACTTTACTCTTACATAACACTCTATGAACTTTCACACAACTAGCTTGGAAGTGACAAAATCTTAGAATGATCTTTTGTCTACATTTGTACTTAAAGCTGGCAAATAGTTGCTAACGGAACAAATATGAGCAAAAAGACACACATATGCCAGAACTTACAATGCCTAACAGTATTCCCCATCCATTTGGATTCAGATTATATTTAGGATCACTGACTGTAATATATGCTATTAAATGGTTAAATACCCCTTCTTTTGTGAAGTGGAAGAGCAGAGAAAGGGATCTGAAAACAAAGGCTCAAAGAAGCAAATAACAATTTTCAGCTTGTTGTCTATTAAGCATTTTCATGTGTTGCTTAATATCTAAACAAATCAGGAATTCTCAATGCCTAAATTCTAATATCTAAACCAATCAGTTCTGTCATGAATTATAAGCATATATAAGATAAAAAAAAATTATAAGTAACATTGGAACTTAAAATTTCTATTTTAATATTCATAGTTAATAGTCATAGTTTCCTTGGAGACAAAAATCATACCTGTATCTCCTTGAAGCTGCAAAACATTAAACTAAAATATTATTTTTTACTGTAAAAATGCAAATGAACATTTCCATTATTACCAGATATGTCTTTTTAAAAGAGTGAAATATGATCAAAACATATGCAAATACAAATTTATCTCTCCATTTATCCTTAAAAGATAACCCTCAGGGTTACCTTGGATGGCTGAGAAAAGACTTATGAATTAGCACAGTCAAATACTCCAAACAGAATGGAACAATAGAGAACTGCAGAGTAGAGGGCTTGTAAGGCCTGATTTTTGTGACCCTAAACAAACATTTTGCTGCACATTCCTGGTTCTTATTTTGATATGAACTTGACAATCTCCCTCACTGTCAAAGAAGAAAGGAAATGGAAAAAATATATTCTAAGAAACACTATTTTTTTTTGTCCATTTAGTCCACTACATGAGCTTGGGCTACACTCGAAGTTCGGTCTATCGGGTAGCTGGCAGCTAGGCTCTGCATTTTCCCACAATTGTGATCCTTGGACCTCACTATCCACAGTGCTCATGGTCTCACTCCAGCAGCTGATAGTCAGATCTCTTTCAGATCTAGAAAAAGACAATTAGAACAAGGTTGAAAGCTATTTTCCCCGGACAATACAGAGTTATGTACACATGAAATAATGACCTGTGTTATGATAGATTTTGAGAACCTAAGAACCTGATATACTTAAGTCTTACCTCAGTTTCCACACAAGAAATTCCATGAGTATGATTAGCATTAAATTTAGATCCAAAATTAAAAATATTTTTTTTTTTTTTTCCCCACAGATAAGGCCAAAATCAAAGGACCTACATTGGGATTATCACTGAAGAGAATCAAAGTTCATATTATATAGCTGGGAATCAAAGTATTTGAAAATATTGTTTTTTACTACAAATTAAAGTTTGAAAGTCACATTATCCAGATAACATACAATCTCTATTCTAAGATGTCTTAGTATATTGTGGTTGTAAATATTTAAAATTTACAAAGCCGTACCACCCAGCATCTGGATACCATACATTTCTAGAATTATTCACTTTTAAGAGAATTTTCCTTTTCCCCACTGAAGGACACCTGAAGTTTTCTTCCTGGGAAGAAATTAAGCTAATTAAACAACAAAAGGAAAAAACATTAACAGAAGATTTCACGAGAGCTTTTCACTATAATTTCAAGTACCTTCTGAAAATGTCTCTCTGTGACTACATCAGGATTCCCACATATAGCAAAACACAGGCTCGCAATGTTAGATTTCAGTCTTAACATTTTAGTCTTGAACTGAAGGTATTGACTGTACATAATAGAATACAGTCAACTAAGTTACAGAGATAATAGAGAAACTGGCCACAGCTTTTGAAAACTGTTCTGCCTCTCTATTCACTGAATGTATTTCAAAGAAAAATGCTCAAGGGAAATACTTTAAATACAGTTTTGCTCTGTCTCCATTTTGGCAATTTTGCTAGTGGCAGTGAAGTTTCACATTGCTGTGTGTCTGCACATTTTATGTTGCTCCTCTGCACAAATTCTATTTTCTTGAAAATAAACAAATAAAAAATGAATAGGCCATCTTCATGTACAACTATTTTGCTTTCCTTTGGCTTTTCTGTGTATCAAATATTTTCTGGATCTGTGCTCAGAAGTCCATTGACTGGAACAGTTTTTAGATATTATGCTAAAGCTGTCATGGAATAACTTTAAATTACCAGAATAAATATGCTTATACCTCTTTTTCTTATTATCAGTTGCCAACATGCTCCTAACTTTCAACATAGCAAAATCTCCTGTGCATTTTAACTTTCACAAAAATTAAGAAAAACAAAACAAAAACAAAAGTCTGCTTTTATGAGACTGCAGCAAACACTAAATCTTTTTTCTGGCATACATATCAATGTTGTCCTGCTGTGCAACACTAAAATAAGTCCTGAATAAATAAGAAACCCTACCAGAAGCCTGGAACACTGAGAATGCTGCAGAATCCCTCTGCTTCGCTCTGATGACAACAAATGCAGCTTATCATTCGTGACTGTCACTTTCTGGGTAGACCATCACAAGAGATGGCAAATCACCACTGCAGCAAAGTAATTGCTAATTTCTTAATGCTGAAACTGACCCTTTTGATAAGATCCTAAAAATTACGCTTAAACAGAAGGGATTTTTGAGTAAGTCTCAAGTCAATATCCAGTTTCGGGTAAATTTACATTTCTTGCAAGGTAGAGAGAATATTACACTGGTATTTTCAGAATGGAAAAGAGCTATGTCTTAGATGTAAATTATTTTCTGTAAGTAGAGTACACATTAAGTGGTATTTTATTTTCATTCAGAAACTACCACATACTTTTCATGTGGCTGACAGTTACTCGGGTTACAGGAAGGCTTGCTATTGTGTATTATTTCCCATATCTACTGAATGTCCTGTATGCCTATTTCAATACCAACTTTTGTTAAATGTACCATCTCATTTTTTTCTCCTCCCATAATCTTTGCCCTATGTTTCAGCAAGCTCATCATGCTATAATGCCTCTATCCCAGTTTCGCTGAGATGAATAAAACCATAGTTAAATAATAGAAAACAAGTTATTTTCTATTTGGGTACAAAATTCATTACATTGAGGTAGAATTCTACCATTAAAAATGTCAGATAATACAAGAACATTGCAAACCTGAAAGATGGATTTTTTTTTTTTTTTTTTTTAATGAGAAAATAATGCAGAAGTTAGAGAGTGGAACACTATGCAAGGGTGTGTGGAGTCAATTGACACCAATGCCAAAAAGCACTTTTTCTCTTAAAGAGTGAACTATAGTGAACTAAAAATAACTATAGTGAGCTAAAAATCATCTGCATTTGATGACAGGCTGGTTTGATTTTTTATTTATTTGAGTTTCTTTGAAGATATTCTTCCTTGTTTCAAGGCCTGTCCAGGTCTTCTGAAATTATGTCACTTCCTTTGGAAGGTTATTTCTTCCATTTGCTATAAGATGGAATTTATCATAAAAAGAGAGAAGACCGCAAGTACCACAAGTAGATATTTTATGATCTATTTGCACACATGATAGACAATCTCAAAGGCTCAAATTGAATGCAAATGAAAGAAACTTGATCAAATTTAGCAGTTTCCTATTGCTTACCCTACTATTGGCCTGCAGCTTCAAGGGAGATACTAGAAGAGTTCCACAGTGTGAGCATGGTAAATAACTACCATTCCAGCACATGCGAGCAAACATTGCTGCCAATTTAGTTGTTTCCCTGTGACTTTTGTTTCTTTAATTTTAGGTAGGCCTTTTTTTCTTTGCCTACAGGTAAACCAGCTATTTTCAGACTTTTATAGCTTCTGTGCTTTTCTACTTATTTCTGCATGAGGTCCAAGAACTTTCCAAGCAGGATAGTGAAAAGCACCCTTTAGATTGACAGCCAGTGTCTGGTACTCACAACCGTGTTTTTTTTTTTTTTNAGTGGAATCGAAGCTTGGTTTGCAGTGTAACTTTTAGTTGAATATAGGTGCTACTGTTAGGTATCAGATTTTGAATAGTTAGGATATTTCATTAATTGTTACTGTTTTGGAGCTAGATGTTAATTTTTGGTTGGTTAGATTTTTGATTTTTGAGCACTGCCTATGCTAGCAGAAGCAGCACGCCACAAAGCAAATATACAACAAGGCTAACACCCACAACTATGATTTTAGTTGCAAATGAAATTAAAAAGTCAAGCCCCACCTAGGCTGTATATTAATATATTTTTGTTTTGTACAATGTAATAGTTAAACTATTTTGAAATTTGTTTTTAAAAATTGTCAGAGATATGTTCTTCTGGTAGACTTCTTGTCCATATTGCTGAAAAAAAAAAAAAAAAAAAAAAGGTATTTAGACCAGATATATTCATATTCAGCTTAGTAAGGTTGGTCCCAGAGCTGACCATTTTGACTGTGAAATGCTTTTTTTGGTTTGTTTTTTACAGGGTTTGCACAGGTTGGTCCAGCACAATGTAGGTCAGTGATGCCTTGGCTTTATGCCTGTGTATTTTATAAGGCTCTAAATCTGCCTGTCAGGAAAAAGAATGGAAAGGTAACAACTGCTAGTTAAATCAAATCACTTCTACTAAATTGGACAAATTTGGTTAGCCTCTGATGCACCCTGGCCCAGGTCCATGTCAGCAAGAGTGATTGTGTTCAATCAAGGCTAAGCTCATGGGTGAGCAAAACACAGTCCAAGAATACCACAGAACATGCTGCCCACAAACACATCTTTATATAGGCAAAAGGATGTTACTCAGATTTGATGTACTGCTATGGTTGGAAACAAGCGCTAGAATTCTTCACAGGTAGTAAATCTCAAAAGAGGGCAAGCCTAACAAATTAAAGGAAACAATATTTTCCCAGGTATTTTAGGTAAGATTAATAATTCATTCAGCTAAATTTATATTTCCAAGACTTTTTTTTTTTTTTAAAAAAAAAGCAATATTAGTAGGGGTGTACCAAATGCAGCAGAGTCCAAGAATCACAGATCTGTTGTTTTTATTATAGCTTTTCAGTAAATGACACTTCATGCATCAGTACAACAATTTTTAAAATTATTTGTCAATATTATATCAGCTATTTATAGGAATGATATCATTCACACTGAAAGTGCTAGAAGACCTATTTAACAGTACAGTTATATTTCACTACATTTTATGATACTATATTTAAGTGGTACTGTGAGGGAAAAGTGGAAATTTAAGTTGACTGGATTTAATAATAGAAGTTTAATACAGATGTGTCGGGAGGGAAGCAGTATTGTTTTCTCCTTTTTTTTATTTTTGCATATATATTACCATATTTTATTATATTTTGTGATGAAAATAGAATTCTGACAGTTTAGAACCATAACCTGTGATTTATAATCTCATCTTTGTTTTCCTCTTTCTTTCTGTGTGGGCCTCTTAACCCAGGTCGGGTCAGTGTTGCCTTGTTGTTTTGAATACACAAAGTCTTATGACAAGATTAATTTATTATGTTTGGTAAGGCACAAGGCCTTCTCCTTTATCACTCCTGTAAGTGATAAATAAACATTCTTAATGATAAAAAGCTAATATCCTCAGCAGTATGATGATATGACTGCTATTAGCATTACAGCTTTGCCTGCTTAATATCCAAGCCCGTCATACAGGCAGCTTTTCTGTACTCTCCTATGTGGATATGTACCACAACATTGGGTTTATAAACCAGAAAATTAACAAAGCTCATTCTTTCTCCCCAGGAAAACAAACAAACAAACAAATAAACAAAAAAAAACCCCTGCTAATAAGTTATCTGCAGTGAATTTACTTTCCACACTTGAAAAGGCTTAAGGAGTTGCTGCTTTGTTGTGAACTAAAAATAAACAAGATGGATTGTCAGTTCATCCTTTATATCTTGCCAAATATCCTAAATGATCATAATGCTATTTACATTTCACCTGCATTCTAATGCTGAAGTCTCCAACAGGTATTATGAGACAATAAAAAAAATACTTGTCTTTTGTCCAAAACCAACAGTTTAGCTACAGTCTGGGTCTGACAAGGGTAAGAGTGATTCGCAAAATCACAACACTGCAAACCCATCTTTGAATGATTCAAGACCACAAATACCATGTTTGCGGAGAATCCATTAATTCCCTGTGACTCTAGTAATCTGATGTCTGTTTTGGAGTAATCCCAGAGATGTTTGGAATAAAAAAAATAAATGTATAAGCCACTTCTTTAAACTAGCATCAAAAAACAAACAAACAAAAAAACTGCAGTAGCAGTTTAAAACTAGACAGAGATTATCAAAGAAGTATATGCTAGAACAAAAAAGTAATAAAGACATGAAGGTCAAATGCTTATAGTGTTTTGTAGGACTCTAAATGCACATAACATTTCCTAGCGAGGAAATGCATGTGTTGAGAATGAAGTGGGTATGGTCAATCATTTGTTCTAAAATTGTCTTTATGTTCTATTGTCTTACATAACAACATCTAGCAAGTATTTCATGGCACTGCAGCTTTAATACTGAAGAGCGTAGAAAATATAATAAGACAAGTTATTCCTGATCTATTCCCCACTGGCAGGAAAGACTTGTTTAGGAATGCCTAGGTAATAAAGAAGCCTAAAAATAAAGTCTCAGAGCCATCACAATCCAAAGGGAAAAAATAATACATATCTCAGAGGGTAAAAACTGAACCCTTCACATGCAATCAGAAAATTATCTCTGAGTTTGTTATACTGAAGAAGCTTTTTGTAGAGAATAGTGAAATGACAGTTAAAACAACTGAATTGAGAATAGTTGCAAGTACCAGGTGAAACAATCAGGTGAAGGGTCTAAATTACATTTTAAAGCTGAAGAAATAGAAAAGAAATAAGATGTATTAAGGATGGAAAAGGGAGTACTTGCGGAATCTCATATCAAAGAAAAGACACACTCTCAAGCTGACCAAATATGTACATTTTTTGTCTTCTTTCTACATAAAAAGTCTGACATTGCATTTTGAAGTTAACTGAATCCAATGTGAGACTCTTCTCCAAATAAATATTCTACACCCAGCTATTTTATTTTCAAAAAGGAATCTCTTCCTTGTGTACCCTCTTCCATACAGAAGAATAGGGGAGAGTGCTTATTAGATGATGCCATGCTTACAATATAACAATATAACCTTCCTGCAGTGTCAGTGACTCAGTCAGTACCTATATCACTGGGTAAAGAATGTTTCACTAGTTCCTAGTAAGAAAGTGTGCATCTAGTAGATCTTATTTTAAAAAAAGTTTCGATATCTATATTCAGCTGCTCAAAATAAGCACATGTAGTGGTTGGTATTTGTACACTGATATTAATGTTTGGGAACCCATCTTTTATCTTTTTGATTTTTTACATTGGTATGAACTATGTATAAAATTAAAAACAAACAAGTTTGAATACTTCTTTGCAAAGTCAGCATATCTTGATGCATGTTGATGTGTCTTGAGGGTGTTTAGATATGAAATTATCTGAAAGTTAAAACTTTTTTCCTGCATAATTTCTTTCAACATACAGTGTCATCTCAACACTAGCCAATTCCTTTACAAAAAAGGCTTTTTAAAAAAAAAAAAAAAAGTGAAGTAGTATATATTTTGGGGCGGTTAAATTCAATGTTATAGGTTTCCTAATCTCAGTCATTAAAATGTAAATGGTACGCATTTTCTTTTTTTTTTTTTTTTCCAAGATATATATATATATACACCAGCATTTTATTAACAAGTAAGAGAAAATGTCAGTTAATGACTACTGATTATGTTATACTGTAGAAAATTTATAGATAAATTATGCTGAAAAAGGAAAAATATCACTCAAAAGACTCATGTAGGACAAAATAATATTAATAGTAATAATAATAACAGGAACAACAAAAGACAGCTAACCTACTACGGTAAGCTATTACTTTCATTTGCTAAATAATTTTTATAAAATGTTGCTTTCTATTTGAAAAGTTACATATCTGATTATTAATCTGCACGTTTTAGAAAATATTGTATTAAACAAGAGATATAAGCAATACTTGTATTTCTTTTTACCGTTAACTCCTGCAAAATTCAGAAATTGTTTTGCCTCTTGAGATAAAACAAGAGGAGAGAGAGTAATTCTTTACTGAAGCCCGTTACAAAGAGAACGCAAGCATAAAAGCATTTAGAAGTACAGTTGAAAGAAAAAACAAATACATTCTGTTATGTTTTATGCATCAAATAAACCTTGTATTTTCTGCCAACATACAAAGAGAGCAAGAATACTTTTTTCCATCTCCATATAAAGAATTACAGTAACTGTTTATCTTGAATAAATATACAAATCAAACATGCTTATAAAATCCCACCAAAACTTATGTGAAAAGTAACCTACAGTTAACACATACCAGCCTGTACAAAAAGCTAAATGAGTGAATATAGAAAGATGCTTTTTAAAGATACCCACTTTATCTTCC
Source organism: Eudromia elegans (assembly GCA_003342815.1). Classification (NCBI taxonomy): domain Eukaryota; kingdom Metazoa; phylum Chordata; class Aves; order Tinamiformes; family Tinamidae; genus Eudromia; species Eudromia elegans. The sequence continues at coordinate 8,770 of PTEX01000772.1, forward strand.
CAGAATCGTAATTCAGACATTGTTAAAAATGTGCTGGTGAACACATACATGAGACTTCGAAATTCACTGAGAAATCTCCCTTTTTTTCCTTCTTTTCCCCATCATAAAGAGCTTATGTTGTATTATGATGTATTAATTGCTGCAAATAAGAGCACTTACCTCAAACATCTCAAACTCATACAAAAGATGAATTGTCAAGCAGTATTTCTGCTTACTAAAGCAAATCAAAATGATCGTAACTTTGTTCCCTTTCTACAGCTGTTTTATTATTTTTCCTTAAGTATATGTTTTGTTTTTACTAATGAAAATAGTACAGATTGTTGCACCTATTTTCTTTTCCTTTCTGTCTGCTTTGCATTAAACTAGCCCTATAAAAAACAGAGTTTGGTTTGTTTTTGTTTTTGTTTTGTTTTTTTATCCCATATACTTCTTGGAGAAAGAGCTGGCCAGCCTGTTTAACAGCATCAAAAAGCCAACTGATCAAGTCAATCTGATATGGGTGAGCAATGACTTTGAGAGCCCCACAGAAGACCACTGCATGCTGTGAAATTGAAATGGGCAGGAGATCTCTTCCTGGAGCCTCAGGGTATGTCAGCACATGTAGCTGCAGCAAGTGCAGCTCCAAGCTCACAGTAACAAGCCCTACGGAGAGGCAGAATAATACAATTGCACAGGCTTACTACAAAGCCTACAGGCAAACAATTTGCCGTATAAATCTTGGCCATACCAGCAAAATAATGCATAGATCTACCTTAAATAAGATGTGTCTGGTTTTGAGAACTAGCTTAAATTCACCCTTCTTACCATGTGGGCTTGGGCAGCCCATGGCCATGTATGCTGGAGTCCATCGCAAATTGCTTCATGGCCCCCACGCTTTGGCCCAAAACAACCTGGACACTTTGCCCACTCTTTTAGATTCTAATGCCAAGTATTTTAAACTCAAATGTCATGATTCTTGTCAGAATATACTAGCAAATCAAAGTGAAAATAAAGGGAATTCAGAAAAATTCAATTAATTTGAGAAAAAAAAAAAAAGAAGAGCTACATTTTAAAAGTTCACAAAGCAGGTCTCCTATTAAAACACGTTATTAAAAAGCTACTCATACTATACATTTTTTTTCAGAATGCTCTTCCAGCTTACTACAAGGATTTTTTATAGCGACATTACCTGCAGTACTCCATGTGGAAAAGACTTGTTAGTGCTCTGCCTTGCAAAGTAAGATAGAAGACAGCATAGTTGTCTGGTTCTTATTGTTCATCAATGCCAAGGAAAAGAGTCAAAAAGCTTTCGACCTACCTAGAAAGGTCTTGAAAGTTAGATATTGTAAATTTTATTTATGTAAATGTCAAACTGATAATAAGAGATTACCATACATGGTGTAATATGAAAACAAATTAGCACACTATTTGCTCCTTCCCAGCATTTGTTCAGTGCCTACTAAATTATGGCCTTTGCATTAATGTAATATATAGAGAAATAATATCAAAAAATATTTTCTGCATTAAATGTTTTAGCTATAAATAAACCTCTTTAACTATATGCTAGCTACAGTTAGCAGAACACACTATTAAAACACTTGCCTGAAATACTTAGCTAATTTTCTGACAGATTCTCAGAAAAGTTTTGAAAACAGTAAAGCAACAATAAATATGTATACAATTAAATCCCTTTTTCCAATATTTCTGTTTTGGGTTCATGGAGTTGTAGAAGCTTTTCCATCTCTGAAGTGAGTTTAGTAAATGTTAGCTAACCACTGGGTCTGTCAGATATTCCTGATCACAGCTCTTTCTGGTAGCCAGGCTTCAACTGTTTTAAATAATGACACTCATTTTTCCCCTCTTCTCTGCAAAAGTACATCACTTCTCAAGGTTAATACTGTAAAAGAATTATGAAGAAAGTTATTTGAAGATGATCCTGGCATTTTTTTTCCCTGTGACTGGACCCCCTCTGGTTTGCAAGACTAAAGCCTGAGAATAGCGTTTCTGCAAGATGAAATAACTGCTATACACACTGCTGATTTCAGAAAACACTATCTCTGCTTAAATAGACATGGTCACATTTCTTCACAGAGAATAATTTGTTGCCTTATTTTCTCCAATTTTAAGTTTTAAAATACTTTTTTTTTTGGTAGAGAAATAAGAGACTTTCAGATTGCTCTATATCTGTATTTGTTACTAAAAGTAGGCAAAATTTAAGTGCATTAAGTGATACAACCTAGCTTTGTCAGCTATTATTTTAAAGTTCTCTTAAGAATTCACTGAGAAGCTCAGAAGAGTCTGCTGAATGAATATTTCCAAAAATGTAATCACACATACTTTCAGTTTCAAAACCTTTATCCTTTGGCTATGTTCTTTTCCCTTTTATGATCTACCCATGAATATCCTATTACTACAGTTTATTTAAATAGTATTTACAAGATTTTTCTTATTCTCAGTTTGTGTAGGCTGACAACAATTATTTCATACAGTAACTGTGGTAATTAGATTTATTGAAAAATATAAATATGCTGGCTGTGAGAAGTTGAACTAGTTCTTTTTTCTTTTTTCCTCAAAAATGTCTTTGCTGTAAATAAGACACCTGGTTAAAGTCAAGTCTAAATTGATATTTATTGTAGTATTTGATTTGTTACTGAACATCTTTAGTATTAAAATCTTTTATTCTTCTGCTAAAACTTTTTGAAAATTATCAAACAGAAATTACCAGCTGGTGTGATTAACATCTACTCAAATGATTCCGTTATAATGTATATTAAAAATTACCCTAAAGAATATAAGAAAAATGCTGTTAAGAAAAAAAAATATTTCTTTTCAATAGATATAATTATACTTCGACTTCCCACAACAAAAGGATGCTGAATATTTGAATAAAAGTATGTATGAAATACTCAATGTAATAGCATTATTCTCTTCTTCAAAATAAAAATAGGTAAGGAGAGGTATATTTTTTCCAGACTCTTATGTTAAAATGTATTCTTGCATCAAAATGTTAAATGAGTCTTTATACATAAAAGAAGAATTGACTGGTGATGTATTAAATAAGTTTAGTCTTTGAGCAATCTGGGATAGTGTTGTCTTAAATCAGTATCAAATACTCAGTATTACAGTAACATTCCTGCAGGCTCAGCTCTGTTGCTCTGGACATCTGGCACACATGATGAACAACGTGAATGCTTTAAGCCATTTTTTGTGTCCATTAAAAACATAGCAAATGGTTGACAGGTAGGCCACTGAAGTGTTGCAAGGACATGCTCAAGGCAAATGTCCATCTGCGTGGTACTAGCTCCGCAAAGTGGGGGACTACAGGTAAAGGCCATTTGCTATAGAAAAGATTGTTCACTGCTGCAGTGAAAGTCCATGAACAAACCTGGAGTGACAGTAACCCGGTACTCACTGTACTCCAGCACTATGCAGAAGTATAGGCATGCTGAGCATAAGATGCAACATCTGTGGCACTTGCTGCTGCTGATTGATGTGGCAATCTGATTTTTCATCATACAAGCCACAAAACATTAAAACTCAGATATTAAAGCAACAACATAGTCTATTGTAACTTTATTAACACCATTTTTCTTATTCTGAGCAGTTTAAATCACCACCACCATGTTTAACTGGAGTCCAATCCAGGCATTTTTTGCAAGCTTAACTCCAGATTTTGGCTGGTTCTACAATAGCTCAAGTGCACCATAGAGAAGCTCTAGACACCTGGAAACACAAGTATCCAGCAGAAAATCTTCAGCTAGCCAGGAAGTGAACTTTGTGTTCTTAGTGTACTCTGGATCCAATGCCAGATGAGTTTGTGCTCTAAGACATGATTGATCAGATAACAGCATTATTTTTACTTTTAAGTTCACTTTTATGTGTACATTGCAAACAACTGAATACCCATTTAACGCTATTTTAAAAAAGGAAAAGATATTTAAAATGTAAGCATTTAAATATAAGCAAATATATCTAATCTAGGAAAGAGGTGCTGAATTCTTTCTGTGCTCTGTGTATTTACTTCTTAGATTGAATATTTTTCAGAAAATCCAGAAGAGAAGGGAAGTATGGCAACTTTTTTTTTTTTTTTCCCAAATTTAAGTGTAAATTCTATGTCTTTTAGGGCCCAGCCGATCATATTTTACACAGCAGAACATATTTCCCCCTTGTAGAGAAAATTTTTAATATGAAGCTGACAAAGGCAGTAACGGTGGTCATTAGTAGCAATCATGATGGAGACTGAGTATATGGTGGAAAAAAAAGTCCTTGAGCACTGGCATTTAGTGAGATACTATTTGATAAAAGATTGAGTATTATTAGATGTGTTAGTGCATTATGTCAGAAACTATAATTTATACTGGAGCTTTGTGCAAACAGAAGGTTTGCATTGGCTCCTAAAATATCTATCATTTGTATGTCTCACATTTAAAAATAGTCAAGATTTTCTTAAAGATTAAAATTTGACATAGATGTATACTGGGATGCTGGAGTGTAGTATACAGCTCTTGCTCAGTCGCTAAATGCTTGGATTTCTCTGAAATGTTTTACTGCAACAAGAGAGATATTACTGGCTATAAAGGTATGGTGCTTCTAAGTAATAATTTGCTGGATCATCTTGGCAGCCAAGAGGATCTATATTAATTTTGGAGAAAGCACAGATGGGACTAACAGACTTTTTTCAAGAAACTGAGGTGTAAGACTTTGATTTAGAAAAGTTTTGCCCTTTTTTTTTTCTACTGTGAAAAGTGTCATGTTTCAGTATGTCAATTTGAAGGGCGTGGGAACTTTCCAACTTAAAAAAAAAAACAACCAAACCTTTTCATTCTGATTCAAAACAGACTTTTAAAATTCATAATAGGAGTTTTAAAATGTAGAAATTCAAGTTTTTAAGAATTCATTTTAATAGAAAAATAAATATTGAATTAAATAATTCTGATAAAGAATAATTATAAATAATGTCATTCTATGTACAGATAATGGATGCAAAGGGAAGGAGATTTCAGATTTTCTATATACACACACACACATATGTATATGTGTATATTTACTTATTTATTCAGATCCTTTATGTATTCTATTATTACTAAGAAGAAAAAAAAATAGGAAAATTAAACTTTTTCTCACTAATTAGGAAACCACTTGTGGTAGTTGAGGACTTGAAGAGACCAACATTATGTAAGAGTTTCACATCAAAATTTTTGCTTTCACATCTTTGATATACTGTAGAACAGCGCACCAAAGTACTAAGCTTTAGAGCTGCATTTTCCCTCTCCATGACTGTTACAACTTAAAGGAGGGAGTCTACCATGGCTCACAAAAGCACAACTACTTTGGGTATGTCCATTTATTCCAAGTCAGTGCTAGTCCTGGTCATTTCCACAGGGCTTGCTTTACTTCAGTGTGTTTGTCACTATTCTCGAATGAGATTGATTCTCCTTTTAGAAAGCAAAGCTTTTTAACCTTGCAGTTAAGCTCCAACTTAAAGCTCAACTGCTCTCTATAAAAAAAAATAAAAGGATTTGGTAGGCTTCCTATCCATAGAGAACCTGTCTGCTCCAAGAGCAGCATTCCAAACAAGTAATTTACTTTTATAAACAGTATAAATAAAGCAGAAAGAGAAGGAAATATCTCAAAACCCTACAATATGTCTTTTTTTTAATAGCACCCTGTATGGTGTATTTTATTTCTTGCAGAAGGTCTACAAGCTGTTGCAGTTGGTTATATGTAGGAGGTCCTCAGATTGCTCACAAAGAATTTAGGTAACTAAAATTACAAGGCTTTATTTCCCCTTCTAGGTGTTAGAGGTACAAAGTCAAGATACCACAGAGCATTACTTAACCTCCTGCATATTTTTAAGTAGTTTTTGGTGATTTTACAAGTATATAAAGATTGTCCTCCCCTTAAGAACACTAAAAAGAGGTACATAATATGAATTCATCCATCTATTATATCTCATTTTTATACAAATGTATTTCAATAAAAATAACATAAAAGTACTTCTCATCAGTAAACCAAGTGCCTATTGGTTGTGTAGGTGTTTTGAAAATAAAATCGTTTCATCATATTGATGTGTGGCGAGTAGCAGCTAAACATCTGTGTCATCATTTTTTTGTTTTAGCGGTTCATGCAAGTTCATGAGGAAAATAAACAGCATAAATTGTCCTGCTATTGTTTGGATAAGAAGATATGTGGAGAAAAGCATTCTACTCTGATAGTACAGGCTAGGTTGATAATGGTAATTATAGATATACTATGATCTAAAGGATGCGTATTTAATACTGTGTGATAGACTCATTAAAATGTGTTCTATTTAATATTGTTTAAATAATTATTAAATAGATTAATAACAGTTTGACAAGCATATCTATAGGATAGTGACTAATAGAGAAGCACTTCTAAACACAATGTTTCCAGTGGAGTTTCTGTGGGAATCAGTAATTATTCAAATATTACTCAAAAATTCATTAAATGTTTTAAGTAAACACCAATTAAAAAAGCTAGGGCAATAGTAACTGCATAATATTTTAATATGCATGGTAATACACAAAAGTATATATAATTTTTCAATACCTAAACACACAAAATGGTTAACTTCTAAAAATATTCATAGAAGTTATTTGTCTTCAAATAACTTTGAGTTGCCAGTGTGAGATTAAAGCTGAAACAACTCCCCACACACTAGATAATATTAAAATGTATCAGCAAGAAGTTTTTTATGTTACCCTAATTTTAAAATGGACTGACAATCAGACTCCAACAGAACCACAAAAATTAACTCAACAGTTTAGGAAATGTATAACAGACTTAAGGAAATCAAAACATTTAACTTATCAAATGTTTGCTACAAAATGTTTATATGGCAAAAGGCACACACAGTATGTTAAAAGGCTCTTTAAATGCCTTTTGCTGCAGCCAAAAATGCCATATCAACTATTAACTAATGCATGCAGCTAGAACACAAACTAATTTATGTAGTTATTATAATACACATCTAAGCACTGAAGCATGAAAACATACTGAAACATTTATAATTGAAACATTTATAATGTTTCAATATTCAGATATTAAAGCAAAAACATCTTCACTGTCTCATATATTCAAAGTAAAAGCTAACATTGTTTTGGAAGCTGCACAAGGTACACTTACCTATTGACCTCAGTACAGGGAGAACTGGATAAAAGCAATAGCTCATTGTATACAGCTGTTTTATATTCTGAAATCCAGTGGTCCAGGGGCTTTAAAGGCGTTAGGGCTTAGGAAAGGGGAAAGAAAAAAAAAAGGAAAAAAAAAAAAATCCTGGGAAAGAAGGATAGCAGACCTTGACCACTAAGAAATATGATGCACACTATAGAAACAGTAACATTATTTCTAGGTGGTTGGCTCAGGCAATTCTCAGATATTTACCTTTATATGAAGTATGGAAATACTCTAATTATATCTTCTCCTCTGAACAACAGAATGGGACCGATTACCTCCTTAAGAATAGGAAACAGTGAAACAGGAAATATATTTTTCATCAAAGTAAGAATCTTGAAAGGATCTGACACTTGAAAAATCTATCTTTAATAGATAAACAATCCAAAGCAAATTTATGTTTATCACTGTATTAAGAATTTATGGTGCTAATAGATTCAATAATGTACCTTCTTTTACAGAATTTATTTCTATTTTAATTTGGAAAAATTCCTTTAGCATAGGAATAATGTAAAGCTTTTTCTGGATTTTTATAAGGATACAGAGGGGCTGCTGATGTAAAAACTTCTAGTTTTTGAGTTACAATTTTTTTTCAGTCTTTAATGGTGACTCCAGTGACTTTCTGTATCAGTGGAACTGACTATAAGAACTTAGTTATGTTTTTGACCATATATATTCTAACATTATTTAATTCCCTTGAGGCTACTTTCAAGTTAGACATTGTAGACTGAAATCTTGATTTGATGATGTAAGTTCAGTCACGCATTCCTGAAGTCAATATTAAGAGATCATAAAGGCAAAATAATTCTAACAACATCCTGACCTTTTTTTTTTTTTTTTTTGGACTCAGGCAAAAAAAAAAAAGCAGCTGTATACAACTTTCTTTTTAATAAAATACAGAAAGAAAAAATTAAGTTACTCATTATTTTCAGCCAGGTAATTTTTTTCAAAAATTGTTCATCTAGAAGAGAATTATTCATTTGCACTTTGATTTTCTTATTCTGTTCAATATTTCAAATATAAAATTTATAGCCTTAGAAAACAGGCCGAAGTGTTCACTAAACTAGATAAATTGACTTTGTGTACATATATATATATATATATATATATGCTGTTTCCTTTTAATGGATGAAGATGTCCAAAGATTATTCTGAGCAAACTAAAACAACCTGCCAAATTATTCAGAGGATCATAATTATGTTAATTGGATTAAATTACATTTAATATGGAGTGGCTTTTATTCTCTCTTTTGCTTAGTGACTCATGCCAAATGATGGACAACCTAACTCAAAATTTCCCAGAAATGCATATCGAAGAAGATCAAACTGTTTTGACTTCAAAAAGTACACTGTGTGTGTACATGTGATTGCCATGTTGTCCGAAACTTGTTTAAGGAAATATTCTTCACGCTCATGAACTCAGAATTGTTGAATCACCCTTACTTTTATAATCCTAGAAAACTAATTTCAACAAAATGAAAACATGAAATTAGTCTCCTGAAAGTGACATTAATTTGCAGCTATGATCTTTCTGAACTTGACATTGCATACTGAGGTTTGCAGGAACTCCACAGCAGTTCCTCTCCTCTCAAAGATTTTTTTTTTTTTTTTTTAAATTTTACATCCCACAGGGGATGTTAAAGAAGAGTCTAAGAGTCATTAAGACTTAGAAGATGAGATTAATTTATTACAAGAAAATTGAATTTGCTGTAGGCGTTAATGAAAACTATAAATATATATATTTTCTCACTCAGAAAAAAGTTATCTGTTAAATCTGGCTCTCCTTTTCATTTTGATATTCTTCCAAAGTATTTACAGCGTAGTACTAAGAATGTATCATAGTCAGAGAGGTTTTAGATTGGTTTCAGCAAGGGATCTACATTATCAGGTCA
>PTEX01000773.1:0-17574 GCA_003342815.1 Eudromia elegans
CTCTCACCCAACTATTCAAAATAAATAAATAAGTAAATCCATACATAAAAATGTTCCCCATCAAGTTCTATCTGTCTCCTGATACTACTTATCTGTTCATATCAAACTCCTACCAGGTGCAGAGTGATTAAGAAGACCAAAAATAAAACTATTATCTATCAAGCTAACATTTCCTCACATCATCTGTAGCAGTACATTGGCTGCCGCCTGGATGCTCAATCATGTCTAGTGTTGTAAGGTGACATTTGGATAGGAGCCATTCTGCTACAGATTAGGAGAGGAACCAGGGTTTAGCAGCGCGGATGTGATCAGGGAAGAAACCTGATGGATAGGGGAAGGGGGAAAGGGAGCTGACATTTATGAAAGATGCCATCCAGATTAGGCCAGGCTGAGAAGAGGGCAGGTTCTGGAAGCTTTGTCAGGAAGAAAGAAAAAATACATATTTATTTGCTGTATCACCAGGCCTTTTTCAAAGACTGGTAATAGGATATGCAGTATTAGCATATGTATATTATATTACCATATATACATATGTATATACRTCCACATGAATATATACATAAAACCTGCTAACGTACATCTGCCATATAAATATATAAATACATAGATGTATATCTCTTTTCAAGTAAAAGAGGATATAGGCTCTCAGACCAACTTTCATATATGGCAGCTTAGAGCAAAAATGTTTTATTCATGAATGATGGCTTTTTTTTTTTTTAATAAACACATAAAAATGTGAAACAATAAAAGTGATATATACCTAATAATGAGTGAGCCAATAAACCCCACCAGGCAACTTAGCTCTGGAAGTGGAAAAATTGACTTTGTATAACAAATTGCAGAATTATTAATCCTGTTTGAAACCCTTTTTATATCAGACCATTTACTTTAATTCTTGCTACTTTCAACATTATCATACATAATGCATTTTTCTTTGTAATTTTTTTTTTTCTTTCTGTGAGTGGTGTGTTCCTAAACTTTAAAGGCCTGCAAGCATATTAAAGAGATGCCTATTGGGTAAAAGAGAAAGCAAGGGATAAATTATTTAGACCATTCTGAGGTACTCATCTCTGCAATAACTCCCTCACAGTGGTCCCTCACAGACAACTGATGTGTTAAGCTTGGTGCAGCTCCTGCAAGCAAAGCAAGCACCGTCTTCTGTTGCATGAGCAGAGAGGCTGAAGAACAGGGCCCAGGGATAAACTGGGGCCCTGGGCCCTTGCATGGGCAGATAGGTAGTCTGGTCCTGAGGATGCTCTTAATGATACTCCCGCCAGGCAGTGTTGATACAGCCAATATTCTCATAAATAGCTGGCAGGTTTTAGATGAGTGGCATAAAAGACAACATTCTTGGGAAAAAAAAAAAATGTAGAAGTCACTGCAGGTCCAGAGATCCTTTTATATCTACCAGAGCCTGTGCTACTCAAGAGTTAAAAAAAGTGTCCAGCAATGGTGAAATAATCAAGTTTACTGAACACTGTCAACTGTTTGCTAAAAACTGCTGTAATGGTGATTCTCAGGCTGTGCTGGCCAGAATCGTGGTAGCAGTAGGTCAAAGGCTGAATCTATAGGTGCATCTAATATACAGGCTCTTCTCTGAAGAAAATTCCAAACCCTTGCATTTGCCAGCATTAAGTCTTAAAAGTGTTTCTGCTCTGAATGCTATCAAAGTATTCTTGCAGCGGGTATTTGTAGGATGCCGTTAGATATGCCTTTGGTTTACCATTATTGGTTTAAATCATAAAGAGGTCATTCTTATATCATTAAGAAGAAACTCTTAAGATCTCTTAAACAAGGGGAGAGGGAGCGCAGGAAGGAATGTGATCGTGGCTGTGCCCAGGTACCTGTTTCTGGATACTTTTATCCTTTTTGAAACACCAAGTGCTCATTACACTGGCAGCAGTAGTTTGCTTGCTTCTTATCACTTTAAGCCTAAGACTTTAAGAAATGTTGTAATTTACAACAACAACAAAAAAAGCTCCCAAAGCCATCCACAAAACTTCCAGCAGTGACTTCAGGAGGACCAAACTTGAACTGTAGCCACTCTGTGTTGAGAAAAACAGAATTAATTCCTTAGCGTTTTTGTTTTTCTTTCGTTGTTGCTTCTTGTTGGCTTGCTTTTGAATATAACATGTGCAAGGAATGGCTAAAACAATAAGACTTTGAGTCATTAGTGGACCAAAGTAATTAGCGGAGCAAAGATATACAGTCAGCTGGCAGACTGTTGGCTCAGATACACCCTCAGAATGGGGTCGTGTTTCTGCAGTGAGCCCTAATGACTGAAATACCTTAATTTCAGCTAGAGCAATGTCTGTCTTCCAGGTTGGTTTGGTGCCTGTATTTTTCCCTCTCATAAAGATCCATGGAGCTCAGCAACAATAAAACCGACTGATCATTTTGGGTCAGTTTTTGATTAGCAAACATATAAACACATTAGAGAGCATGTTTGTAAGGAAGCCTATCCTTGAGAAAACATTTGAGTGTGTTATGAATTTTGCCTCTGGGCAAGTCTAATCTTTCTGTGAATAGGTTTCATAATCAGCTTGAAGCATCCTAGAAGATATCAAACATTTCTTTTCACCCCTCCTCTTTTGCTAGGCTTAACAAATTTCAAACGTTCACACTTGCTAACTATGTCTAATGCATTTCTATATATGAACACTTTCTCAGCCAGTGACTTTTTGTCCAAGGCAATGTTTCCAAGGAAGGAAAAAGGAGTTTTTCATGTACAGCTTGAGATCCAGTGACCTAAACTCTCAAGCTTCTCTTGGAGGCGTCTGTCTGTTGCCATCCCATTGTCATTCACTGCAAAGAGCATGATATAAATAGGAGTGGCCACCTTAGAAAATGCTGATTCCCTAAACCCTCCCTAAACCCSTGCCTCAGTTTCTCCAGCAATGTTCTCACTGTATGTTTTTGGCAGAAGCCTTTCTTTTTCATATTCCTCAAATTTTCCATTCACCCCCAATTTCTTAGTTCCGTTCAGGTTGTTGGAGATGGGTTACTTATTCCCCTGCTTTCCTTTTTTTTAAGAGTTGTTTTGTAAGAGTGGGTGTAACTAATACAGTTTCAGCGGCAAGTTGCATCATAAAGAAAGATAAAGTTTTTTATCAAGCAATGGCCAAGATGCTACATGAGGAATTATGTCCTTTTAAATGTTTCCAAAGGTTTAGAAATTATATATCTAACAGTGGGCATCGTGAGGCATCTATTTTTGGATTAATAGTCTGTTCTGCAATAAATTGAAAATTAATTTGCTTCTGTAGAAAAGGAAGAAGAGGTACCTATGTTGGATTGTTCTAGTAGAAGCTATTTTTTTCCATTACTAATTGCAGAGTATGAGAAGATAAAGTTTTATCTATTGTTTCTCACTAAGTGAATAGTTTAGGTCTGGCAAATCCATACAGTGTTAACTCTTCCTTATACAGTGTCTCCCAGTGTTAACATAGAGCAGTTAGCCTAGAAGGGAATACGTGGAAATGCTACCATGATCCATATAATTTATAATACTATAAGAATAATTTTGTGCATGTTTGCCAATTAAGCCTGTGTCTTTTCTGATGTTCTCCAAAATCCACTCCTGCCATCTCCCAGTACCCTCTATTAGCATGTTTATTAATCTGTGCAGTAATGATTTTGAAGCTCTGAACACATTGTTGCTGCTAAAACACACGATGCTGCTGGTAAGAACAAAACAAAATAAGAAAAAGCTATGGCAAATAATTCTATTTTGTTCTATAATACAAGAGATGAGAAAAAGATTTATAAGGAGTAGTTTAAAGTTTCCATTTCCAGACATGGCAGGAGCTAGCAGCAGTGTAGTAGGGGTTTGGCATGGCATGAGGCTTGCTTTAATATCTGCTTTGAAAGGATTCCTATTTAAACTTCTCTACACAGACGGTCTGTGGCATAGAAAGAGGTTCATTTACATGAAGTGCTAAAGGTGCGAGCCCCTGAGCAAGGCAGCTTTCCTCTAACGAGAGCGTTAATCACAGCACAGCCTTAAGTAGGAAGGTACTAAGGCCTTCACTGAAGCTGAGCATTTTTTATTGTGGTGACCCCCATGCCAGGCAAATATTATACAACATCTTGTGCCAGCAGACAAAGTGATTTACATACATATATTTTTTTCCTTCTCTCTGAGTAGAGTGGACAGCTGGTGTATCCTTCAACCTATTAATCTTTCAGTTCACAGTCATCTCCCGGTATGTAACAACTATTTTCAATCTTGGGGGCATCCAGCGAGCCAATGAATAATTTGATTATGTTCTTGAGGGGCTGATGGGCATCGCTGAATGCCACATTAGGTTTGGGGGTGAATGGAAGGAGGGAGAGGGGAAACTCGGGCAGACAGCCCATTACTGTCCTTTCACTGCAGCAAACAAAAAGGATCCTGAGGGATCACCATAAAACTCCAACCATCTCTGTATATTTTGCACGTGTGTGTGCTTGCATGTGGGCTTCCATTTTAAACTTCCTTGTTGTCAGGGAGAACTTCTAGTACTTCATAGCTCTCGGTGTCTCTAGTTTTAAACCAGATTGCTGAAGCCATGAAAGTTCTTATCTCGGTTGGTCCTGGAATGGGGATTTCTGCAGCAGCTGCTAAGAGCCATGGCAGAGAGTGGGGCCGAGTGTAAGACGTTGTGTGTGGCCGGACACTGAATTCAGGCAGCCTTTTCTATGCAAATTGGAAAAGGGAAGGACTTATAACCGATAATTTAACCAAGAAAGAGGGGGATTTGATGGAATGTAGGGTGGGGAAGTTCATGGGGATAATGATGTGAGATTTTAGTATTACGAACTTGTTTAAAAATATTCATAATCTTCATCTATAGCAAAGTCCCTACGAGTTGAAAGTAGCAATAACTATTTGACAGAAAAAAAAAAAAAGAGTAAGTTTCTCCATGTTTCACCTTCCCCTTCGTGTTGAGGAGCATTCAGAGAGCTTAGACAACTGCGCGTGATTCCTTCTGATGCAGCCGTAGTGAAAAAAAAAGTAGTCTCCAAATGGAGCAAGTCAAGGATTTAGGTCTCCCCAGAAGTGTGAGAATCACAAGAGCACCAGTTCTCAGGAGATGCCTGTTCCAACTCTGCAGGGCTATGAAGGGCAAATACTTTTGGGTCAAAGTAAAGCAGAATGGACTAAAACTCTGGGGACCACACACTGATCCATCCTTCTGAGATAYAACTCATAGAAAGAAAAAAAAAGAAAAATAAAACRGGGAAGAAGTAGTAAACCTAGACCCTTAACACAAGCAGGAAGATTTTTCGGAACAGAAATATATTAAATAACCATCTCTGCTGTGTGTTGCAGAAAAAGGAGATAGAAAAAAAAATCCAGTATTTGGAGAAAACACTGCCTTTATAGTTCACAAGTGTGTTAGCAGTTTGATTCAGGTCCTATTATTATTGCTGTTATTATTATTATTGTTATCTCTAACCCAGATAATTTGGCAGCTTGAAAAAGTGGAGAGCCTGCAGTATAAATCACAGAGTCCCCTGCAGAAGAGAGGCACTCCTGCAGAATAGGATGCTGAGAACATTTGGGGGCTTGCCCCAGAGGATGCTGATTAAATCCACCCCAGGCCCCCCCGCTAAAGATAAACAAAATGCTAGCATATAATTAAATGTCAGTTCTTTGATTATCARAGACTTGCTGTGAATGGTGCCGACCCCTTTGGAAGACACCCAGCCCAGTTCCAATTAAAAACTACCTGACCGTAAATAATAAAAGCGTGTTACATACACAGTAAATAATGGCTCTTAAAATAATGTATTTCAGGAGCTATATTTTAAGGACACCACATGTGTTCCCTGTATAATGAGCTCTTTCCTCTGCCACTATCACCAGCAGCCTCTCAAATCTAGAGAGTTAAAGAGATTAATTTGTTGGGTTATGTTTTCACCTAAATATTAACTGCTTGCTTTTCTTTCTCTGTCTTTAAATAAATAAATAAATAAATAAATAAATAAATAAATAAATAAATAAATAAATAAATAAATAAATTCTTCATTCCAATTTCTCCTTAGCAGCAGTTAAGAAATTTTCAGGAAAGGAAGAAAAATCTCATTTGCTAAGATGTAATCTTAATGTATATATGAAGATATTTATATGTTATGTAAATGCACACATTTACACATTTATATGTTATGTAAATCTGTGTGTTTCTGTGGTTTTGGTATTACATTTTTATGCCTCTATATGTTCTTATATATTTTTATATATATAAACACACACTTAATGCTAAAAGACTTCAGCAGAGRACAATAGGATAATGACACAATGAATAGGAAGTATTTTCTCACAAAACACTTTTTCTGTAAGATAGCATAATGTTAATAAAAAAATTATGAAGATCACTATATATAGAATAAAAAAAAAAAAAAAAAAAGAGTGGAATTACTGGTAAAATAGGAACGGATTTCTTCTTTTGCTAGAATGTGCAAGAACCCAGGAGGACATGTTCTCATTGTGAATGTGGGAGAAAAGCAGTAGACCTGAGTTGCCTGCTCTCCATCTGAGTGTACATATATGTGTATTTGGATCTGTTGAGTAGGATGAACTTCTATTTCTCCATCTGAAAAGTCTCGGTATCAACAAGAACAGGAAAGACTTTCCACAGTAGCTCCAGTCAGACAGCGAAAACTACTACAAAATGAAGCAAACTCTGGGTGTCGTGGAAAATTCTAATTCTCACATTTCCTAATTTTTGAGTGCTTTGGCTTTCTAAAATAAATACACACATACACATAAATAAGCATATATACACAATGCAGCTTCTAAAACATTTGAAAAAAAAATGTAGAAAAGCTTCCAAGAATTGTAGCATACCATATATATCATCTGGAATTTCAATTTATTTTAAGCAGAAAATGGAAAAGAATATAGTTGCCATTCCCATGTTCAAGGGGAAAATGAAAAGTGTTCACACTACAGTTTGGACAGGATAACAGCATTTACATTTCCACTCTTTCGAAAAGTGCCATGATTTATTCATGACTTCAAGCTGACAGGATCATGACTTTAATTAATGGAGGTGGTAGGAAGAAACTTCTACAACTGATAGGCTGTTCCATAATTGGTTATTTCAGAGATTTTGTAGCTTTCTGTGCTGCCATTGGAAACAAGTTATTAGGAGAAATGAACCAAGAGTTACAAACAGGAGCAAGAAAGGGGAGTAGTGAGTTACATAAGGATCTACCAGTGACAGCCATAAGCACTGGAACTAAGGCAATCTGGTTTCCAAAATATTTGTGATTTTTTTTTGATTGATTTTATACCCAATTATGCTAGATTTTTCTCTTATCACCACATGTAGTGAAGATACTATTTTTTTTCTTGACCTCTCAGTAGATAATCTGCATTGGTTTGTGCTCTTTAGTTACAGAATTGAGATAAAAAGCCACTGAGCTATTTTATTGTGAAACAGGGACAGCATGTGTCTTCAGTTTGAACATTTTGGGGGGGGGGTAGTAAATGTGAGTAGCTACAAAATCAGGAAGTTCTACTAGTTTTTAAGGCTTGCGTTGAAATCGTCTGTATTGATAGAACTGATGTTTTATTAGCATTTGAATAGCCTCAGCCTTCAGAAAGCTTTGTTTGTGAGGGGAGCTGTATTTCATTGCCACAGTGAAGACCTCACAAGATACAAATATGCTTGCATCCTACCTAGCCACTATAAATCTCCTCAAAAAAAAAAAAAAAAAAAACAACAAACTTGTTCCGCCTGTAATTAATTTCTTCCCTTCTCTCTTCTCAAAAGCCTTCTTGTTCTCACCTTCTGCTATTTCTTATCTCTTTCCTCCATCCTCTTTTACCTACCTCTGGACTTCTTTAGCTCATTTTCTTTCTCAGTAAGTTATTTCCTTTGAGTCTATGTTTGGTCTTCCAGCTTCTGCTGAAATCCTCGTGTTAATCCTGTTTCTTTTTGAGGGATCACATGGACATGTCCTTTTGAACAAGAAAAGCTTTGCCACAATTTAGTTACCACTGTCTCTGTAATAACACAGGTTTGTGTGAATTTAGCATTTTCTGTGTGCACAGTTAGGTTACATACAAGCTAAAGCAATRTGGGATATCCATATGTCATTCTTCCCTCTTCTTGTTAAAGTACAGATAGGAAGGTTTCCCTATTTGACCGTACATGTACTTCCTCATCTTTGCCTTCAAGAGTAGAGCACATGAACACCAAGGACCAGTCGGGAGTATATCACACATCAAAACACTGTTTCCTCTCTCCTTTACAGCCTTCCTCCCACAGAGTATTTTGTGGTTCCCTACAGACTGACGCATTTGCCTGTAGCAGTTACCTGGTGGGAGCAAAAGTTAATAGAAGTGAATGTGAACAAATATTCAGATGGGGCTGTCTACTCAATTTCTTCAGCTCCAGTATAAACTAGAATAATTCCARTAGCACACACTCAAAAAGAAACCTGCTTCATTATGTTTTTTTTTTTTTCCTTAATAGTGTCACTTTTAGATCACAGTATACCAAAGGAAGAGGAGGAACTTGGTGATAAATCTTTGGCAGAAGTGTAAACTCATAGCCAATGTATAAAAAGAAACATTTACAGTACAACTGCCTGTAAATACTGTATTTTCATGATATCCTTTAAAAAACTTGAGGGTTGATGCCCTGAGATGCAATAAGTAGCAGGAGATTGGATCTCAGAATAGACTGAAGTATTAAATTTGGCATCAAACTTCCTTTTGAATGGTATTAAGAATTGTGAACATCTAACATGTTCAGCTGTACACCAGCTAGCATGCAGTGTAAAGCAAAAGAAAAGCAACTCAGAGGAGAGATATGCTCCAGAATGACCCTCATCTGAGCTCATCCCTGCAGCACTGGACAAACCACCTCCGTAAACWTGGTCTTTTGAGTACAAACTACCGTCCAGCAGTGAGGTGTATTCCTTTGGGCTGCCAACTCTGTTAGCTGATGTAAAGAAAGGCACAGTGGCGCAGCAAGTGTTCAACATGACATCTAGCTATTCCAGCACCCAGCACCTGCAAAGAAGCTGAAAGACCTGAAAGACTCGGGTTTAGTTCAGCTGCCTGCAGCGTTTTTCACCTCAACACACCATACTGATGCAGAACAAGAGCTTCACACTATTTCATGCCCCAGGTCCCCATGCTTGAGGTGAGGCTTCTTTCAACATCTCAAAATAAAAGGAGGAATTTTAGAGAAGGTTGTCCTCCACTAAAACAGCGTGATCTGATTTTGTGAAGCCTGCTTTAGAGTGTCCATATGCACATCATCATTATTACTGTTCCTTGACTTCATAATTATCTTGAMTTGAACCAGAAAGATAATCCCATATGACTTTAAACCATCTTATGTTTCAGACTGATAAAGTAGTTTTTGATGCCTGTATTCCTTCATCAGAAAATCTCCAGATTAATCAGTCTCTGCAGCCAATTAAAAAATTATTCCTGTTTAAGCCCGGAGGGAATCTTTCTATTAGTATCCAGAAAGTTTCTGGTAAAACAGAAGTACTTGCTGGTTGTCCTCTATAACTTTAATTTCATAGGAATAGATCTCATAGATAATTATATAGAAGAATGAGGTATATCGTAACTAATAAAAGAAGAACTGGAATAGCTTTTTAAAAGCACTGTAATTTGACCTGATTCTGTTTCCTCTGCCTTTCCCTCTTCCTCTCCCTCTTCCTCTTCCTCTCCCTCTCCTCTCCTCTCCTCTCCTCTCCTCTCCTCTCCTCTCCTCTCCCAGAAAAGTCACCACTATTAATAAACATCAGCTTTTCACCCAGGTCAGTTTCAACAATTCTCTTTAAAATAGGAGAAGCTCTAAAACAATGTTCCCTTTCATTAATAGTCCTTTCTTATTTATTGTTTAAAGAGAAAATAGAGGAAGAGAGATGTGAATATGAATCAGGAGCAAATTGCAGTTAGGAAGGAGGTAATACCAGAAATCTTCATGACGATTTCTTCCTTTGCACAGTTCTGCCATTCATTGCTATCCTGTGCATTTTTTCACATTGCTTACATTTGCTTTACAGTCTTAAGCAAAGGTTCCCAGGATCTMTTTTAAAACAGAAAGTGAATGGTCTTGTTTGCAGCCAGATATCCTTGTATTCAGGGAGGTAACTGATGTTCACGTCCTGAAGCTGTGAAGAAAATTTTCGCATGTGTCACAGGTCAAATATACAGGACAAAACCAGGACACAAAAAAAAAAACAAAAAAAACCAAAAAAAAACCAAAAAAACCCCCACTTTTTTCCTTCCCTCCTTCTCTGTTAATCTCTCAGCTTTGTATGGGCTGATGTGATACATGTCAATCAGTGCAATGGGAAATGAACAAACTTCGGTGGAACTTGGTCTGTAACTGTGAATGTTCAGCCAATTCGTAGGCAGACTAAAGATCTGTCCTGTTTCAAGAATTGTTCCCATTTGGGCTTAAGACTGAAGTCACTTTTCTGCACACTACTTAGTCTATGAGACTGACTTAAGGATATCTGTGAAGTGAGCAAATCGACCTCTGTCCTGATATAAAGAGCTCCTTTCTTAGCTGAGATCAGCTTGTGCCTTGGAGTGGTTGCACTGCTGCTTCAGTGGAAAATGTGAGCTAAAAGTGACTTCTTTGAGCAGGGGGTGTTGACTAGAAAGGGCCCTTCCAAGCTCAGCTTTTCTGTGATTCTGTGATTGCTACTTTGGAGGAGACATATGAGACCCCAGAGTACTGAGGAACTAGAATTCTCCATGTATCTCCAGGGTGCTGTCTAAAAATGTCTTCATTAATATTGGAAAACATGTCGTTTGGAAGTAATAAGAATTTAGATTTGTTCCTGATTATTCCTCAGCAGAGTAACACGCAAGACCAAATGCTTCAGCAGACCTTTCAACCTCTTCCTCCATCCGCTGCTCCAAGTGAGCTCTGATACCGTATAACCATATCATCTTGTGTTAGATACTGCTGTGAGAAAAGCCTTGAGAAGGCTTCCATCGCCTGGTGTGGAAGCTGCTTTAAAGCTCCAGACCTTGCCCTTGATTCTTGCCCTTRGTCCTTGTGCCACCTGCCTCACTGCTCCTGACCTGGATCTGCTGACTTGGCTTCCTCTTGCACTCCAACCTGCCTCATGATGTTTACTTGCCTGGGAGGTCACTGGTTGTGCTGGCTTGGTCACCAGCACTGGAACTGCTCTGCTCTTCTTGCTGTCACCCTCAGCTTCTGCCTAATTTTCCTTGTTGAGCAGCCACTCTTGCTGCTCCCTAGCAATGTGAATACTGGTCTTGCCAGCTTCTGCTGTAAAGTATAGATGTGAAAGCACTGAGATGTCCACTCTAATCTCAGAATCCATTTTGTATGCAAGATGACCAGTGACATAGCTCTTCTTGAGGTTATTTGCAGCATCCATCCAAATATGTCATATAAATAACAAAATGCTGTTTATAATTAATGTGATTTATTGAGCTTCAGCACTGTTACTTTCACATCTTTCACAATCTATATTTAAAAATATCCCAAGGAAATAGAAAATGACTACCTCTAGTCTCTAGAAAAAATGACCATCAGGGGTAAGCTAACACATCCTCGTTATAGTTACTGAGAAGGCCTTTCTTGAAGAATATATTGATAAATTATCATCCTGTGCATATGATAGCAATACATTGATCCCAAATTTAATGTTAGTCAAATATTCAATATTATTTATTACTATTTATTATTATTTATTATTTATTTATTATAAATTATTATAAATATTATTTATTATTATTTATTATTCATTATTATAAATATTCATTATTATTTATTATATACTTTATTATATACTTTTTCTTCCCATGGCATCCAGGAGGCCTAGGATTATAATCCAACTATACTGCATGCTGCTCAAACACATAATAAAAAAAAATCTCAGTTCTAAATATCTTTTTTCTTACTTTTCTATTGTTTATTGTACTCTGTAAAGACAGTTTTTGGAGATAATTTCTCTGAAAAGCTTGGACTATGAAAGTCATCACCTTTTCCTGAAAACTGAAAAGTGTAGGTGAAAATGCATATAGGTCGTACTGCAAAAGTGGAGGTCGTGGAAGTCTTGTGTGTCTCAGTATTGCTCTGCWAAAAATGTTTCTAATATTATTTGAGTGCCCTGTGGGTCTTTCTGTAAAAGCATTTTGTTGTTTGTGATACAAACAGCTACATGTACATACACATGCAACTGTACACATATATATGTGCACACACATTTTATATAAATATAAAAACTGTTTATAAACATACAGAATCATATATAAACACAGTATTTATATACACGTAAAAAATTATTCATATAGTATATATATCCCATAGTGTATATATATATAGAGTACCTTAATTTAGACACCAATTCTATCTTGGAAATGCAATCTCCCCACTTCTTTTAACTTTTGCTTCTCATATTCCCCTTCTTTTTTTTTTTTCCCTACTTTTTTTTTTTATATTATTATCTGTTATGTAGATGTTGGTAGGTTATGTATGTTGATAGGTTATGGTTAACCTAGAGCAAACACTCTCTACATCTCATTTATATATCATCTGCTTTTGCGATGGATAACTGTATTTCTCCATCCATAGTGGCTCTTCAGCTTGACTCTGAAAGTCCTACTGGAATTTTACATATAAGGCTGATGCAACCTCCCTCACCTTTCAGGTCTGACCCTTTTCTGAAGTGTATCTGCTGGTTACAGCTCTCATATGGGAGCAGCAAAGCCTCTTTACCACAGAACTCCAATATGCCCTCATGAATGACATTTATTCCCTCTGTGACTAAATTTCTTATGTTTTCCTGCCTCCCAGTAGGGCTCAAATGTGGTGATAAGGAGGCCCTGCACCCTATTATCACCGTAGATTGATGTGTGCAAGTACTTGTTCTTTCAATCAGCAGGAGTCTCTGCACTAATTGGCATTTGAAACGATTGCTTTTGCTTGCTGGATTCAGTTATTTTCAGTACTGTGGGATGCATGACCCAGTGAGATGGCTGATCTGTAGGACAAAACACTCAGGCCGTTCCCTAAATGACACAGGGCAGACTCCAATCTTGTTCTTGGCATTTTGCACCGTTTGTTTCTCCTCAGCCCTGAAGCCTTGTCATGCTGTTTGATGTATTTGGAGTATTAGTGTGGATCAAGCCTATGCGAGGGAGGATGTGAATCGGGGTTGGCATGAAGCAAGTGATTGGCACCAGCGACAAGTTCTTATTGTGCTGAGATTTTAGGCATGACATTTATTGGTAAACCAATCCGGAATAATCCCATTCAAACCTGCCAGATTTGCTACAAAGTGATACACTCCTCAAGATCCTTGCCAGAATAATGATTGATACCCGCTGCCAAACAGTGCTGAGGCTCAGCCATTTCTTGTTGTCATTTAACTATGGCTACATGGAGCGTTTAACAAAATGAAGGGTCATATTTGATGTTTAATGAATAAGGCTACCTAGGGTTGTTTGTTTAATAGGTGCATATCTTTATTCACTGGAAGGCAACCCTGGGCAAATCACTTGACCTCCTTGTGCTTCACTCAATCCATCACTTGAGTAACAGGGAAAAAAAAAGAATAAAACTCCTCTAAAAGATAGTTTATTTGGGAAAAAAAAAGCTTCATTTCAATTGGAATTTATTAGGGAAATTATATGTGCATTGCCCATGTTCCTACCCTCTCACCCAAGTAGCTGTTAGCTTCAGTGACTGTTCATTACTCTGCAGATGGCACCAAGATATCTTTGTGGAGAACCAGATTGCTTTATTTTATGTTACGTTAGGCTATTTTATTTTATGTTAATTGTCACTTGAAGGTGATTATAATTAATGCGTAAGGAATTACATTTTGACACTATTTTGATTACTTTTTGTAGAAGTGAGGTATATTTCAGTCGACCATTTCTCTTTAGCAAACTGCTTAATTTTAGTAATAGCAACAATGTGACTTGCTAGTATATGCTGGCATTTAAGCCTTTGCTTAAATGCCTTCTGAACTATGTGACTACTAAATGGGGGAGAAAATTCAAGGCACATCAAACCACAGATGCTTATGCCGAGGAGTTACAAACACACTGAGAAATTTGGGTGAGGTACCAGCAAAGCTAGATACAGTCAATAAAGATAGCAGTACTTTGTCTTAAACTTCAGTCTTAGTATATTAATTAAAAACTTCAGTGACTTAAGATGCAACAGTTATATTGATGCTATTTTTCTCTTTTATATAAGGAAAAACTCACCTGATAATACTAATAATGGCACTTACATAGCACTTCACGTTTGGAAAGTGCTGTACCAACAACACATACTATACCCTGGTTTGTATTATTTCTTTTACTGCATCTGCATAGCAGGTTTTAGAGGACAAGGGGCAGGGACAAAGCTGTCCTGCAGTTACAGATCTAATGGCTTCATTCAAAGCACTCCTTCCCCTGGCTTCCTGCCAAGCAAAATTCCTCTTGCTTACAACTTTTGAACCACTTCCACACTAATAAAAATCATAAAAAAAAAAGAAGAAAAAGTTTGCTTGTTTCATAGTAGAGCTGCTTTCAGTAGCATCACAGCAGTGTTTGGATTGGGCATAGATGAATTCTGTGGATTCTTGTGAGTTGTATTTAAAATATTCTAAGCACTTGCCATCAGCACAATTTCATACTCACCTGAGACCAAATACATGATAGACTTGTTCTTTGATGGAACTTTAACAGTATAATCGTTATAACAGAATGAATATTGAGCTCTGTTGGGATATACCCTGAGACATCTCAACAGACACCAAGATCTGAGCTCTCAACAACAGATCTCCGAATACTGGAAAAGCTTTTCCCTCTGTGAAGCATTCTGCTTAGACACCCTAGCCCTATTAAACTCTACATTGACTACAGATTTATTTATTYATTGATTGATTGATTGTTATTTCTGCACTAAAACATATTGAACAAGTTCTGGACTCTTGTGAGAGTTCTACAGTAACTTCTTCCACAAGCACTGAGATCCTTTATGGTACGCAGACCTGCCTAAGGTAGATCCCAGATCCGCAACTAACTCAATGCTTGAGCTGCCTTGTGAGCTTACCTAACAATTTTAATATCCTACAGTAGCTAGGCCTACTAGGGAGCTGTGCCTAGTAACTGACTTTCTTTTCCCTTCCTTTCCTCTCTGTCAGCTCTCCTGATAGAAGAGTATACATGATGTTATATAAATACTAATCTCCATTAACCATAAGCGTTGCTAATGTTTTCTCTCATGAAAAGGGTTTTTATTTTCACCTTTTATAAGCCTAAGTTCATCTGAATAACTTCTGCAGTATTAGACTGGGCTTTTTTATTTATTTTTTTTCCCCCCAGAAGTTCCTAGATTAATGTGCTGTGTGTGATAGTCATGTAGAGGTACACAGAATGTGCAGCATTTAATTTCCAGTGGATGGGAAATGGCTGGCACTGTGAATTTGCCTGCCTTTGATTCTGCCCCCTCCTCACTTTGCAAATGGTTTTGGAGTCTAAATGCAAGCACATTACATAGAAAGAATGAATTTGGCATTTAAATTAATGGTTTCGAGTCACTGGCAGTGCATGTTTTGTTTGTTGGGGGAAGGAGTTAAAACATGCATTAAATCTACTGGATGGCTTCAGGTGATTGACCAGTGCATTTTGTCCACGGGATGAGCTGTGGAAACAAATCTCAGCTGTGAAATGGCTGGCTGACTTTCATCATTATGTTTTCCCCTGGTTTTTGGCTGCAGAGTGTCTTTACCCATGAACCAGTAGAGTCCCTCCCAACCTCAACGCGGAAGTTTCACACTGCAAGTTTTCGATGGCAGCCAATCTGGAGAACTGCATATATCTACCCCCAGACAGCTGCATTATGGAGCTAAAGGAACTGCATCTAAATTCATGAGCCGATAAAAAGTAATCTGGCTAAAGTCTTTTTTATACCAGAATATACACTGATAATCACACCCCCTTGAATTACAAATGTTCCATAACCATTCAAACTGGTACCGAGTTACTGACATTATTTGAAGTAATGACATAATAAAACACATTTTAAAAGACAAACCTATAATTTACTTGCTTCTCACTTAAAAAATGTTTCAGAAATCTTTTGAGATCATAATTGATGGGGTACCAGATTTCATAGACCATCAAAGACTTGAATATGTTTTAATAAACCAGGAAAATTAAAGTCGCTTTAGCTTACGAGCTAGCTTAGATTTTTCTCTGTTTTTATTTCCTATTTTTTCCTGCTTCTTTTCTCCTCCTGCTCAATTCTCTTTCTCTTATTTTCTCACTAATATTTTAAAACTTCACCTAAAAATTAATTAAAACTATATTGACCCAGAGCTTTGTCTCATTAACAAAAATCGGGGCTTTTCTATTCTTTTTCCTTAAAGATAACACATATTGTTGTGGAGAGGTATCTAAAAGGAGAGCTTTGATACTCCCAGTTTAGACAATGCATCTCATTCACTATGCAGTGGGGCGGATACTTGGACTACTTTCCTGTCTATGCTATACTAAATAGTGGTAATTAATAAGGTTGCTTAACATAAGGCCTTGGAGGAACTTTTACTGTCCATCTTTCTTTTTAATTGGCATACACTTTTATATTATCCGAGGTTCCAAGGAAGTCAAAATCACGTTAATAACTCTCCCTTCCTTCCACATAATGAAAAAGTCAAGCTAATTAAACTCCCCCACTTTTGTTTTCAAGCAAAAGTTAATTCCTTATAGCCAGCTGGACCAAGAAAATCAAACAAATTAAGTCAGCTGCCTAAATGATTGTATTACAATCTTCTCTCCCAATAACTTCTTACAAAGATGAGTGAATCTTGTGTAAGGACAAAACACTGAAGAGTGAAACAGTGAGTATTTAAGTTGAGTGACTGAATATTCTTATGGGGTTTCTTGGACAAGAAATTTGCTACTTGATATATGAGTTGCTGAATCTTATACTTTTCAAATATGACAAAAGAAAGTGATTGGAAACAGTTACCTCATTGCCTATGAGGTAAAATGGTAGGAAATGTAATTATTGATTGCAAAAAGCAATGTCTATATTGATTAAAAACAAAAGTAGAAAAAACATGCAGAAATAGACAACAACAACAAAGAAAAAAAACCTCTCTCCCTTCGCCAAAGAAACCTAAGCACATTGAAATCAACATGGGAATAATTTTAGGTGTCAAGGGGTTAGAGGTGTGTCCTTTAGCTGAAAGTAGTGGTGAAAAGATGAAATAAAAATAGTTCATTTGAGAGAGGCAGGGAAGTTGGCAATTCCTAATGTCAGTTAACTCCTCCTATGTCCTGAGAATCTCAGACTGCTTAACTTCCATTAACTGTCTTTGTACCCAGTTCTCATGTAGCTCTGCCCAGCCCACTTTGAATCTGAAAAATCTTTACTAAAACAAAATGCAATTACAGTTAATTTTTCTGTCTGTGCCCACCAGACTTCTGTTAAGGAAGGAATAATGAGAAAATAATAGGGTACTTCTTTGAACAACAGTAGAATAGGAGATAAGTACTTTGCAAGATGCCAGCAGCTAGTGGTTTTGTGGCAGGGAGAATCAGGAATTGAGTAGCTTGGCCAAAGG
>PTEX01000775.1:6392-17121 GCA_003342815.1 Eudromia elegans
CTGCTGAAGAAGAGACAGATTGAGGACTTCATGGCTCCATCTGCTTTTATTGTGTACATAGGACTTGAAGACATTAGAGGCCTTTAGAGTAACTTTCTGTCCAAGCAGGTTCTCCTTGGAGAATGGGTGCAAAGGCTCTRGCAGGAGAGAGSRATGGTCCTCCTCTGGGTYCACCCATCCCATGAGGKRTAGGAAGTAGCTCTAAAGGTGCTGRKTCTTTGGCCAGTGTCCCCTAACTGAAGAATGGCTCCATGTGTATCTTTTGGATACCCACAAACAAGCATCTTTAGAAGCACACCTTCTCCAGGAGCAAGGCTTCTGAAGTGTGGAAAGTCTTCCTTGCCAGCTGGATGTGGGGTTGCTTTGATGTCCCGTATCTCCCTATGCTCCATGCATTCCATCTGTCAAGTGTCCTCCACTCATGATGCCAACCTCGATGCCAACATTCTCCCATGAAGGCATTTTATCTAGGAACTTCATGGAGTATGTGGAAGATGTCTTATCACAGCTGATGAGACTAGCAGGAGAGGTGCCCCACTGGACCTGCTCTTTGTGAACACTACAGAGGACTCCGCTGCCATTCAGAGGGACCTGGACAAAAAATGTTTCTATAAATACTTTAACAAGAAGAGAAGGGACAAAGAATCTCCATCCTTTATTGGATGCAGTGGGATGAAGATGGGGATCACAAAGGATGAGGATAAGCCTGCGGTACTTAATGCTTTCTTTGTGTCAGTGTTTAAAACCCAGATCAGTTCTCCTCGAGGTACTTGCCCCCTTCAGCTGGAAGACACCTATGGAGAGTAGAAGAACATCCCCCATAAGCCCATCTATGAGGCCAGACAGGATCCACCTGAGGGTCCTTAGGGAGCTGACGAAAGTGCTCACCAATCCACTCTCCATTATCTATCAGCATTCCTGATCAACAGGTGAGGACCCAAATGACTGGAGACTTGCCAATGTGATGCCCATCTACCAGAAGAGTCTGATGGGGGATCCAGGGAATTACAGGTCCGTCAGCCTGTCCTTGGTATCGGGGAAAGTTACAGGGTGATCAGACAACATGTGCATGACAAGCAGGGAACCAGGCTGAACTAACATGGGCTCATGAAAGGCAGGTCCTGCTTGACCAACTTCATCTCCTGACGGGTGACCAGGTGACCTGTCTAGTGGATAAGGGAAGGGCTGTGGACGTGGTCTACCTAGACTTCAGCAAGACCTTGGACACAGTTTCCCTCTGCCTTCTCTTAGAGAAGCTGGCAGCTCAAGATTTAGACAGATGGACTCTTTTCCGGCAGAAAAATTGACTGGATGCCCAGTCCCAGAGAGTGATGGAGAATGGAGTTAAATCCAGCTGGTGACTGGTCACAAGCAGTGTTCCCCCGGGGTCAGTGTAGGGTCCAATCCTCTTTTAATATATTTGCATCCTCAGCAGGTTTGCAGACAACCTCAAGCTGGGAGGAAGATTTGATGAGCTTGAGGGTAGGAAGGATCTAGAGAAGGTGCTGGACAGTCTGGGTCATCAGACCGAGGCCAGCTATATGAGGTTCATCAAGGCCAAGTGCCAGGTCCTACACTACTGTCACACCAACGCCATGCAATGCTGCAGGCTTGGGGCAAAGTGCCTGGAGAGCTGTGTGGCAGAAAAGGATCTGCGGGTGTTGTTGACAGCCGTCTGAACAGGAGGCAGCAGTGTGGCCAGGTGCTCAAGAAGGCAAACACCATCCTGGCTTGTATCAGGAACAGAAGAGCCAGCAGGACCAGGCAAGCAATAGTCCCCCTGTACTCTGCACTGTTTGAGGCTCCTCACTACAGGAAAGACATGAAGGTGCCGGAGGGTGTCCAAAGCAGGGCAACGCATCTGGTGAAAGGACTGGAGCACAGACCATATGAGAAGAAGCTGAGGGAGTTGGAGTCATTTCATATGGAGAAGAGGAAGGTCAGGGGAGCCCTTATTGATCTCTACAACAACCTGAAATGAGGTTGTTGTGAGGCGGTGTTGATCTCTTCTCCAAAATAGCTACTGAAAATACGACAAGAAAAGGCCTCAAGTTGTGCCAGGGGAGGCTCAGCTGAGATTTTAGGAGGAAATTCTACCCGTAAAGAGTAATCAAGCATTGGAACAGGCTGCCCAAAGAAGTGGTGGGATAATATTTAAGAAATGCGTAGATGGGGCACCTAGGGACATGGTTTAACAGGCATGATGTTGAAGGGTTTACAGTTGGACTCAATGATCTTGAAGGTCTTTTCCAATCAGAATGGTTCTATGATTCTGTGATTTCTCTTTATCATTCAGGTATCTCTCAACTTTCCAGTTGCTCCTTTGAGCAAGCGGGGAGGTTCAGTCTTGCCTTGCCTTTCTGGAGTGTGGTTACTTCTTCAGCTAGCTCTTTTACTGTGTTTCCGTGCAGGCTGCTCTACCTATCTGTCAAAAACATCTCAATGAAGGTTATTCCTTGTAGACTAGGGACCTCTCTGGAGGCAGTTTGGACTCACCATAGTGATCAGGATTGCATTCTCTTTTCTAGGGCAGAGGATGGAGTTTATCCTTGACGTACAGGTGATTAGTGTTTTTTATCTCTCAGGACACTGGAGGAACCCTAACAGTCATAATATTCAGCTATAGACTGGATTGGAAAGAGGCTGGATTTGAACCAAAGTGATCCAAGCTCCCCATGGCTGAGGAGCGAAATGGCACGGCTGGAGACCTGGATGGGAAGGTTGTCCATATAGGTCTCCTCTCAAAAACACCACTGCTTTTCCCACATGTGCAGACTTCATTGGGAGACACTGTATGGATTGGAGAATGTGGGTAGGACTTCTGAAAACAGAATGAGAACAGAAAGCTAAAAAGCAGGCATTCTTCTTTTCCAGGTGCTCCTTGAAATCTGCCTCAGTTCAGTACATTCCTTTCCAAAGAGCCACACAAGCACTGAAGATTGAAGAAAATTATCACAATAGGCACAGGTCCTTAGATATTTTTTTCTTTTAAATGACCCCTCAGGAGTATTTGTTGCTGAGCCCATGGACCGCTAATACTGAGAGGAGACTGAGGAAACCTCTCCAGCAGTTAAAGTTACAGAATGCCCAAGTTTCTTGGCCCCTGAGGGCCTTTACAAGCAAAGACTCCCCAAGGCCTGATGATTAGAGCAGAAACTTGGAAGTCCTGATTGCAGGTAGAAGACGACAAAGTGCAGGGGCCTCTCATGCCAGGTTAACACTTCATGTGTTTTTCAAGCACTTTGGCCAACCACAGGTGCCCAGACACTGAGTAGGAGGATCCTTTCCATCATGCTTGTCCCAGGTCTCGTGGTGGGACACGGTGTGGATGGGGGTGTTCAAGGCCGAGGGCAGCACACTGAGAGAACACACCCTGTGCCCCTGGGGGAAAGCAGGCAAGGAGACCCTGTTGCCATGAGCAAGAAGTTTCTTCTCCTAGTACTTCTATATCAGAGACACCGGTCATAGCAAAGGGGACATAGACCTAGTTCTTTTGGAGGCTTTTGGAGCCTCTCCTGTTCCTCTTTGTTGCTGCAGCACTGGATGTGCCATGCTGGGACATTCGATATGTGGCCACAACAAGACTGAGTCATGGGCCAGCTGCTCTCGCCCCAGTGTCCAGGCACTTCCTAATGCAGCCCTGTGTACGGCCAGCCTGGTTGTGGTGAGCATGCACCACAAGCTTGTATATCATGAAAGGTGATGCAAAAGAAAAATCAAGATTATTTGGGAGTCCCTGCCTAGCAGTCCTGAGCCTGAGTGCCTCTGAGTGAAGGGGAACAAGGAACGTGCAGTTCATCTGGTCCTACATGTGTCAGAATTGAGTCCATGGTCACCCCATAATCTCTCTAGGCAACCTGTGCCAGGGTGCTGTCGATTTCCTTGGCCATCTTGGGTGACCCTGGATGCCTTTTCTTCCTACATGAGTACCGCTGCCTATAAGGATGAGGCAAGGTGGATCTCCACTGTGCAAAAAGCTGATGTATTTCAGTGCAGGCACTTCATAGAATCACAGAATGGTTGAGGATGGAAGAGACCTGTGGAGATCGTCTTGTCCAAAGCCCTGCACAAGCAGGCTCACTTGCTGCACATTGCACAGGATCACATCCAGGCAGGCCTGGAATATCTCCAGAGAAGGAGGCTCTTCCTTGATATATTTGTGCACACTGATGGGATCCCCTCTCAGCCTTCTCCTATCCTGGCTGAACAGATCCAGCTCTCCCAGGCTCTCCTCAGAGGAGAGGTGTTCCAGTCCCCTAATCATCTCTGGAGTCCTCCACAGAACGCTCTCCGGTACCTCCACTTCCCTCTTGTACTAGTGAACACAGACATGGACACAGACTCTAGATTGAATCTCACCAGTGTTGAGTATAGAGGATAGACCTCCTCCCTTGACCTGCTGGCAACACTCCTAATACACCTCAGGAGACCCCCATCCTTCTTGGCCACAAGGAGGCATTGCTGACTCATGGTCAGTTGGTAGTCCACCAGGAGGACCAGGTCCTTCTCTGCAGAGCTGCACTCAACAGATCTTCCCCAAGTCTGCATTAGTGCTCTCAGTTATTCTTCCCTAGGTGTAGGACCCTGAACTTCATGAGGCTCAACTCTCCTGCCTGTTCATGCCCCTCTGGGCAAGCCCTTTCTGGAACAATTCCTTGGGCCTATTCTTAACACCAACTTTGGATAAAAAGACCAGCCTTCAGGCACTGCACTGGCTGGAACCTTCTTATTTTAATGACAGAGTGAGGGAGTCAGCCCTGACACAGACTTAGACACCAGTTTATTTGGGCACCATGTGACACAGAGCAGTCTCATTCAAGGAGGAACAAATCTAATCATTTGTTTAGCAGCATGTTAACAAATGCCAGTAATAGTAAGTCTGATAAACATAAACATTCCTCAGTCCTGATATGGCATAAGGTGGGATTCATATGTGGAAAGCAATGCCAATATTACTATTTCTGAATATTGTCCATGAAATGACGTTCATCAGCGCATCCTTGAGCTCCTTGTTCCTCATGCTGTAGATGAGGGGGTTCACTGTTGGAGGCAGCACTGCATACAGAACGGCCAGCACCAGATTCAGAGTTGGAGAGGAGATGGAGGGGGGCTTCAGGTGGGTAAATATGCCTATGCTGACAAACAGAGAGACCACAACCAGGTGTGGGAGGCACATGGAAAAGGCTTTGTGCCGGCCCTGCTCAGAGGGGATCCTCAGCACAGCTCTGAAGATCTGCACATAGGACACCACAATGAAAAGGAAACACCCAAAGCCTAAACAGGCACTAAACACAAGAAGCCAAACTTCCCTGAGGTAGGAGTCTGAACAGGAGAGCTTGAGGATGTGGGGGATCTCACAGAAGAACTGCTCCACCTCATTGCCTTGGCAGAGTGGAATGTAAAATGTGTTCCCAGTGTGCAGGAGAGCATTGAGAAACCCACTGGCCCAGGCAGCTGCTGCCATTTTGACACAAGCTCTGCTGCCCAAGAGGGTCCCATAGTGCAGGGGTCTGCAGATGGCAGCAAAGCGGTCATAGGCCATGACTGTGAGAAAACTCTCCTCCAAACAAGAAAACAAACATAAAGACCTGGGAAGCACATCCTAAGTAGAAAATGGTTCTGTTGTCCCAGAGGGAATTGGTCATTGCTTTGGGGACAGTGGTGGAGATCAAGCTCAGGTCAAAGAGAGAGAGGTTGAGGAGGAAGAAGTACATGGGGGTGTGGAGGTGGTGGTCGCAGACTACAGCTGTGATGATGAGTCCATTGGCCAGGAGGGCAGCCAGGTAGATGGCCAGGAAGAGCAAGAAGTGCAAGAGCTGCAGCTCCCGTGTGTCTGCAAATGGCAGGAGGAGGAACCTGTTGAGGGAGCTGCTGTTGGACATTTGTTACCTCAGGGCATAATGCAGTGTCCTGGGGAAAAAAAGATGTGGCAATTTAGGAAATGACATTTCAACAACAACAACAAGATATGCAATTTCTCATTTAAAAACATCACATTGATTCTCTCTTTGCTAGGAGGAGATGGCAGGGTAGGGGCACAGTTATCTGGCTGGAACTCCATTTTCTGCTGGTGGGGTGTGTTGTAAGGAGTAAGGAACTCTGCTCATGAAATGTGGAGGGAGTTGGAGTGAATAATTCTGACAAGGTAAAAGCACTTCCCATGTAGCAGGATCAGTCAGCATCTTAACATCCATTTCTAAAGAATGTGGGTTGTAGAAGAAAGCTCTTTTGTTGTTTTGTTGTTTCTTTTTTTTTATATATTGTTTACGTACTTTGAGATGCCCCTTTCCACCTGAGCAGTGCTGTTTGAAGACAGCAAACCTTCTCCTTTCTTACTCTTTTACCCTAGGTCCCTGCCATCCTGCACTCACACTGCTTTGGGCTGGAGGATGATTGCACGTACATGTCACCCTAAAAATGGGGTGCAACCACTGCCACGCAGACCCCTGTTTCACATAACTTACAGCATCGGTGTCTGAACTGCAGCTGAAATCCTCTCCACCCAAGTGAGGCTGAGAGAAGAGCAGGAGCAGCACGGACAGGAAGGGAAGCAAAGGAGCAACGCCGTGATCCTGCTGCCAAGGGAGGAGAAGGGAGAGACAGAGGGGCACTGGAGAGGGGCCTTCACCGTCCCCAGGCAGACCTGGCCCCTGGCAGACAGAGACATCGCAGCACAGCCCCTTTGTCAGGCAGCACAAAATGACTGAAATGACCCCAGGATGAGAGAGATGCCCCTGTCGTGTGTCAGAGGTCTGGCTGCGGAGGAGGCAGCTCCCGCCCTGCATCCCATGGCTATCAGGGCAGAGGCTCTGCTGGTGGGAGGGGAGCCACAAGCAGCTGCAGAAGGAAGTGACTGCACTCAGACAGACTCCTCAGGACTTGCCCAATGTCCATCCTCCCATGAGGTGTCTGTTCTTCCCTCTCTTTCCCTGCCCATCTCTGCTGCCTGGAGCTGTCCCGGCAGGCAGCTGTTTGGTTGTGGTGACAGACTCACTGCCACAGGCACACAGCACCATGGGACACAGGG
This sequence comes from Eudromia elegans, assembly GCA_003342815.1. Classification (NCBI taxonomy): domain Eukaryota; kingdom Metazoa; phylum Chordata; class Aves; order Tinamiformes; family Tinamidae; genus Eudromia; species Eudromia elegans. The sequence continues at coordinate 13,420 of PTEX01000775.1, forward strand.
ACACTGCTCTGGATGAGCCCATGCAGACCTGGGTGCACACCCGGCTTCACACCCTGCAGCATCCCTGGGAGAAGGGAACAGGATGCCCTGTCCCTGTGACGCTGAGGCAGGGAATCCTGCTCTGAAGCATCATCTGCATTGCAGCAGGCAGGAAAGGGATTGCTACAAATCCTATCAAGTGATGGCATGAAGTGGGTGCAGAAGACCCCTATGGAAACTCAGCAGCATTGCCCTGCAGACAGAGACTTACCATGCAAGAGGCTCCTCCACGAGTTCTGCTCTGTCCTCCCACTCCACGCTGCGCTTCCCCTCTCGCTGCCTCCTCTCCTCTCCTGTCCGCAGCAGCAGTACGCAGTGCCCACAGCCCTGCTGCTCTGGCCACAGGAGCTGCTCCTGCTCACAGTGTCTCAGGGCAGGGCTGCCCGGTGCCACGAGCTGCCTGCGTCCCAGGAGCCTGGCCCCGCTCAGGAGCAGAGCCCCAGCGGAACTCATCAATTCCTCTGTCCCTTGGGGTCCCTCCTCCTGGGAAATGTTCACTGCAATCAACCTAAATAGTTTTCTGTAGTTTTCCACTTTAACTAAAGAGTGAACTGATATGGATTTCAACATTACAACTTCTTTTATCAGACAATGACTTACTATGACATTTGGAAATGTCCCACCATGGAAGCCCCAAATCACATCTCTTACATAGGCAAGACATCGAGATTGGGACAAAAATAGAGTTCCTTTAACTATGACTTAGATATCAATCTGGGCATCTTATGCAGAAGGATTCAGTTCCTTTCCCAAAACCTCCACAAACAGGGAGGTCACAAGATTCCCCTTGCCCAAGCTGAAGGTTGAACTACACCCATGTCTGCATGGGAGCTTGCTGTCTAAGCACCTGCTGTAACCACCTAAGCTGGACCGTGAGAGTCAGTTACCTGCTGACACTTGGACACAAGAGGTCGAAGGCATCAAGTACTTTTTATTGCTCTGATGGAGCAAGTGTGATAACCAAATTCTTCTAGAACATCAGATGTGGGTCAGGTGGGGAACTTTCTTGGTTATCTGAAGGAGCGCTAGGTGTCCACTACTGGTAGAGCACCACTCACCGTGAAGCTGGGACACATGGAGATGTTTGGAATGCAAAGTGCTCATGTAATTGAGTGCGGGCACTTGATTCGGTGACATCGAAGTAGGACTGTGTCAGATGCCTGGAGATTCTAGCACAGCTGCCAGGAAGGATCTAGAGGAAAAATTTGCCTTTTTGCAGGGGCAAAGACCCTGCGTATTCTCAGGTTCTCTTGGCTGAGTTTAGATAACTGAATTCCATCATGCCTTTAGGGAAACTCCAATCAATCTGCATTCAAGCGTGCTGCTTGTTGGCTTCCAGCAGTGAACCTCCTCATTCACAGCATAAGGAACAAGGAGCTCCAGCCGTGTTGAAGCCAGCCTTCTTCCCCCTTCTCCAATAGAATGGGGGGAACCTCAGCGCCCACTGCTCTGAGCTCCCTCGGACGCCCCCAAGGCAATGAGGAGAGTTTGCCTTTGCAGTGTCTCTTCTAGCGCTGACACCAAGGGAGCTCAGAGGCACAGAGTCAGGCTTGGAGGAGGACAGACGAGGTGAGACCATGGCTCCCGTGTCAATTAGGAGAGCTCAGCTTCCTTGTGTGCAGTCAGGGTGTCCTCTCACATTCCTCTTCTGCAAGGGTGACAGCCAAGTGTCATCGTGAGCTTGTCCCTTCCCTCTACAGAGCTGCAGCACTACAAGTGCAGAGACAGTAGAGGAGAGAGGGCTCAGGCAGCAGCTTGTGGGGACAGACCTCATGCTAGACAACATCATCCCCACAGTGCCACAGCAGGCATTTCCCCACTGCAGCTTTCCCATGAGGGGAGCAGCTTCCCTGGAGACATGTCCCAAGAGAGCAGCAGGATCTTCTCTTTTTGGAGTTTTTCTCTACCTTGCCCTGCTGTGCTTCTGTGCTCTCTTCTGTGGATATGGCCCAGGAGTTCTCATAACCTGGTGGTGATGGGATTGTGCTCCATGTGCTTGTGTCCTGCAAGCACAGGCAGGAGCAGGCACGGGGCACCCTTGTGCCACTGCTGGCCTCCAGAATAACATTTTCTATAATAAATGGGGAGCACCTCTGTGATGTGCCTGAAGTCTGGCACTTCTTCAGAAAGGAGATACGCGGATATGTCCAAGGGGGTGCAACCACAAAAGAGCCTGTTCTTCTGCTTATACACTCTATGGGGTCCAGGAATGAGCTCAGAGACCCTGGAAGATGAGGGACTGCAGTCTGCATTCATGCTTCATCTGTCAGTGACTAGTGGACATATGGAATGGTCGCTGAATGGCCTGCCTGGGGCTTTCCCACAGGGCACAGTGCTGATGCCAGATGATTCTGCAGGAGCATCTGAGCCCCCAGGAGAGCTCAGGGGCATGGATCTGCATGGAGAGCGTGTGCTTGGGGGTGGGCATTGAGTGGAGCTTCACCAAATGAGGGGTGATCCACAGTGAAGGAACCAGAAGGTGGAGCACTAAATCCAGGGGTGCATATCAGAGCATCAACAACAGCACGCTGCATGGGAGTGCATGTAGGTGAGTTTGGAATATTTCCAGAGAAGAAGGCTCCACACATCCTCTCTAGGCATCTTGTTCCATTGTTCTGTCACCCTCACAGTCAACTTTATCTCATGTACAGGCAGAACTTCCTGTGCTTCACTTTGTGGCCGTTACCTCTGTTTATAAAAGCAAACATGAGGAAAGGAAGGCTCTGCAGACCCCAGAAAAGCAGTGAGAATCAAGCAGGCCCAAGCAAGGGTCACTCAACAGCGATTCCTGCACCCACAACGAAACACAACAGTGCCCACCCAAACACATCTCCTGCCCCTGTAATCCCCTTGGGATCACAGAAGCAGCTCCGGCTCGTTCCAGTGCTCTTCTTCCAAAACCTCCTCAAATGACATGCTTGAGAGGAAAACATTCTGGTAAAGAAACCCTACCCGTTGTAGGCAAGTAAAGTTTCCTTTTGTCTATCAGGGATTTGATAACTCATCCTCAAAGGCAGAAGATCATTCTTCATCACTATCCATTGCATCATCTCTTACGATAGGATTTATATGCCCTGACAGGCAAGAGATGTTTGCTCACTTGTCTAAATAGTTCCTTTCCCTCACATTAATATAGCTCCTAAAGTAGAGCGAAAAGTATTACTATGAAGTTTTTGATTTATTTGGAAAACTTGAACGTATTCACTGGGCTAAAGAGAGGCAGAAGATGTCAGTAGCCCTCCTGGCTGTGCTCTCCCGAATTCAAATCCATGAGGGAGGCCAAACTATGGCAGAGGGACCCAGAGAGGTTCGCAGATCTCCTCCTATTCTCAGAGATAATCAAAACCTCACTGGAAACGGCCCTAAGATAACACCTCAACTGCGACCTGCTTTCAGCAGTGTTTTGGATCCCAAAAAGCATGGCTCCCTAAAAGCAGGCTCAAGGAATCTGCYATTATGAGACTCTTTCCAAAGGGACCTGTGCATCTGGAGGTGCCACCTGCATCACTGACCAAGAACAGAAATCTCAGAGTCACCTATCACCCTGATGGGCCCATATTCTTGTGAGGGGGCATCTCCCTGTCTGCAAGTGTCTGCATAGACACAAAGTGGATAATTGGCTCTCACCACCTTCATTAATTAAACATTGTATGAGGGATCACA
>PTEX01000777.1:0-15988 GCA_003342815.1 Eudromia elegans
GAAGATAAGTTCTGGAAGTCACCATATTCCTATGTGAAGGAGTGACAGTCCTACTTCAGTTACTCATAGCCTCTTCTCTGTCAGAAATCATTGCTTTGCCAGATCAATACCTCAAATCGCTTACGAGTGCAAGTTCTAACCCATTTAAGTCAAAACAATTTGTGTGGGTAAAAACACTAACATGTAACTGCAAACAGGCACTTCCAGCCAAAAAATGCACTCAAGGTAATGGGTAGGAACAATTCATCCAGCATATCTGTGTCTGCTAACTTTCATCAGGAATTAATATTTGGGGACAGAGCCTTTTCCCTGGAAAAAGACATACGTTCCTATCTTCAAAATAGGTAAGTGGGAGATGTGGTAGAAAGCTCTTTTTGAGATCATATCTGAACTAACACTCCTGTTTATGCCACAACATTCTTCAGCTTCCCTGTACCACTTCTCTCTCCTCATTTATTTCTTCTTTCTCTAAATCCTCAAAGGAAGAAAAAAATTTCCGGAGAACAAAAGTTCATAACCAAAGAAAGCTGTGGATAGAGAGTAATGCAGAATTTTGCTCTTATCTGTTATTTAAAGGCATTTATCATTGAGATAGGAAATAATACTGCATTATGTCAAGATATCTGAAACTATACTTAGTCTATCAAAGAGTCAAGTAAATAAGTTCTTTCAATTTTTATAGTGTTCCAGGAGTGGAAAATAGAGTGACTCTCCTGATTCAGTGCCAGTAGGTAACATGATACAATCAGGAGATTGCAGGAGATACCAGTACTAAAAGCCTCTAAGCTAAGTGGAAAAAGCTTCAGCTACCATGAATTATCACAGTAACCCTATCTGGGAATTTATTTCCAGTTTTACTGTCCAGCAAAGACAGCAAAATCTGTGTATGTGCTGAGAGTCCGGGGGAAAATTACTCAAGAAATCATGTATGGCACATTTACTAGTCTCATTTTTTTTTCCTAAAAAATACTCTTGTCATAGTTTAAAAAATCATGGTCATGTAAGAGAAAAAAGGCTCTCAGAAGATACTTACTTTCTATTGAGAAATAGGTTAACTATTTTATAAGAATCTTCACTTACAGAATTTATCCCTGATGATAGCAGAAGTGATCTAATTTCTTCATAAGATTAAACTCTGCATTGTTATAGGCAGGCAAGGCCACAATCTGAGTTCTTTTTATGTATATATATACATATACTATTGTCAACAAGGAGAAAAATGAATTCTTGTTGGAAATCTACATTTCAGTGCAATCAGTTCAGATTCTCTTTGAGCTTTAGCACTGGTGGAATAAGTCTGATAAGGTTGCTTATGGTTGCATTTAATATATTTTATCACCCATTTCATATACTGGCGATGACTTTTCCATACCCAGTGTTTTAATGAAAATCTACGTCCTTTCTTAGAAGGGTAGGATACTAAAAGCTTTTCTGTTTTGCTTTTTCTTTTCTAGCACATATTTTATTACTAACAGTGCATCATCTAGTTGTTTTTTATCTCTTTCTTACTTTTATTTAAGGATTTATATGAGGCAGGAAACAGTAAAACATGCTTAAATTGCATCTAACAAGGGATAGTATTTCATTTTCTGTTAATGCAGTGTTTTCCCAAGATATCGCAGTTACTTAGCAGTATGTCTTATTGTAAAAAGGCAGTGGAAATGAATAAAATTCACTTTGGGACTATGGGCATTACCAGAAGTCTTTTAGTCCATCTGGGCAAGGGTTCTGAGAATTTTGGTATCATTTTAAGAGCAGCTCATGCTTTAATTTGTTTCTTGAAGGCTGTGTCCCGTGAACTAACACCAGGAATCATGAACAGTCACCTAGGCCAGCGCACTGTCCAGCACACACTCAGTTACAATTGATAGGGACTTACGAGCAAGGAGAAAGTTAAAAAAAGATTGAAAACACTCTTTAATTAATGTAAACAATTAGTAGAAGAAGTGCTTGAAGCGCTTACAGTCTAAGAAAAGAGTACTGTTAGTGTACCAATTACCTAATTACCACACCTGATCAACATTTTCCTCTTACATTTTACCTGGATTCTGGATTTAATATACTTTCAAGCAGTGGCACTGCAGATAGGCTATGGGTCCTGCCTCACACACCTTTTCTTTGCCATCAGCATGGGACATTTTTATCGTTATCTGCGTACCTCAAGTTAATATTCAGTGCTTAACCAAAGCTCCCTAAAAGGGAGTCAGAGTCAGTATTATTATCACAATACTCAAGTCATATCTGTCCTTAGAAAACCCATAAAGATCAGCAAAACATTCATTGAAAGGAGGGCAAACTGCCAAATCTATAGGATGGTCTGAGCAGACAGACTAGACATAAAGCTCTTTAATTTATTTTAATTTAATTATATTTAATTTAATTTAATTTGATTTAATTTAATTTAATTTAATTTAATTTGATTTATTTTTTTTTTTTTTTTTTTAAAAAGAAGGTTATTCAGTACCTGGATTTGAATGAAGGGACTTTTAGGATTCCTTGTCTTGAGCCTTTTCTTGGAGTAAAGGAACTATCACGGGCAAGGCCCAACTCATCGAAAGGGAAATAAAAAGAGCCCTCTCCTTCATACAGTGCAGCAGTTAGGGCATATCCCAAAAATATCCAGCTTAATTTTTTCTTCAAGCTTGTTTTTTCTTAGAGATGACATTTGATTTCTAGTGTTTTAACGTCTTGCTGAGGGCTGCAACCTTTTGCCTGCCGGATATGACAACGTAAGGGTGGAACTGGCCAAGTCTAACAGACGGGCTATTAATTTGCAAAGACTGATTTATCTGCTATATTCATTTGACTGCAAGAAAACAAGCAGCCATTATTTTCCCAATAAGAGATGTACCTCTCTCTATCCAGGTCAGAACTAAGTACTTTAACTTTTAGCAGCATAGCCCTGAAGAACCAATGTGTTCAGCAGAAACAGCTTTCCACTCTTACTTCTAATAAACCCATTTAAAGGCATTCAGCTTCCTCTACACATTTTAAATCATCTTTCCTGGAGGAATGCTAATGTCCAATGTTGTAACTACTCATTCTAAATATTCTTTGTGGTCTAATTGGATTTTCAGAGCTTGACCACTTAAATAAAAATGGTTAGAAGCTGGTCCTCATTATCAGCTACCCATCCTCATTATCATCTATTCAATTAGACTTTTGGAAACCCTACTGTACATTTTTCTGCATTTTTAGAGAGATAATTTCCTTTATGTCTTCTTTTTTTATTATTTTTCCCCAAATTTTCATGTTAGTTAAGCTTAGAAGAGAAATGGAGACAAGTTCAAGAAAAAAATGTCAGCTTAAGCTTCTTTCCTGTGTTGCCATCCTTAGCTTAGTACCTCATACTGCTCCTATTATAGAATCATTGCTTCAGAATTATTCAAGAAATCCAGTGTAAATAAAATAAATCATACTTTGCTCCTTTCTGTGTTTTCTCACCTCATGGGCTATTAATTTTAATGATATATAGTACGTGCTAATAATAAGCCTTATTTAGGGAGGTGGAATGATTTTTTTATAACTTGCAACATCACCAAATCATATCTGTGGTATTCCAGGGATTCCAGCTGACAATTGTAGACATCTTCTGTGTTTCAAATGGAGTCTCAAAATAAAAGGGGAGAATGTTTTATGTTATATGATACAATATTTTTATATATATATAATACAAATTATATTGACAGATTTTCTCCATACAGACTTTTCTCCTATCCATCTTTTATGCAGGCTCAATAAGAGACACATCTGTTTTGCCAGCCAAAGAATATTACAAATTGTAGATAAGGCCTGGAAAAGACAACAAAAAAAAAAATCTTTGAACAAAATATGTTCAAGGTATTACCTAGACAAACTCTAAAATGATGTGACTGAGCAGAACAAAGCATAATCCTGCTGTCTATTCCCTACTCTCCACTGTTTTATTTGCATCTCTAATGTCTTCCATCAGGCACAAATCTCATTGTTATAAATTAAAAGTATAGACAAAACTAGACCTAATCATGATTACAAGAAGTTTATGGTAGAAATTCTGAATACTATCATATTTGTATTCCACATTTTTTTTTTTTATAAAGAGGAAGTAAAATTTATAGATTTCTTCATTAAAGAAGATATGCAGTGTTATAAGAATACATTGAGTAAATCATGGGATATTACTCCTCCCTTGTTCTATACTTCTTACGGAAACAATGCAAGTGATTCTGTTTAAGCCTCTTGACAATCCCTCCTCACATTGTTATTCCTTCACTGTCTGCATAAATTTCCCCCCCAAAAATTTACCAAATTAATTGATGCAGTATTGAAATGCACTGTTTTTCTTGTCCTAATCATCAAGTCAAGCAGACGGAGAAGGCTTATTCTGTGGTATGCATTTAATTAAAGTAGCCATGATTGTCATGGCTTCTTTATGTGATCAACTCAATTTCTTTTCTCTTGGCCCTTTGGAAAGAACCAGAATTGTGGAAACAGGACTAAGTTATTCCAATAGGTTATATCCACTCAAACATTCATTTGGAAGAGGCATCATTTAGATTAACTCTTCTGTTATTTAGTTGAGTTAGTTGAGTAGTTATTGAGTTGAGGCACTGGAAGGAGTGGTGGTCTATTGATCCTTTTCATCCACAGATTCTACTGGCTGGAAGTTTCTTAATTTTTCTTAATTTAACTAAAGTAACTTAAAGAACTTTTCAGTTAGTTGTAGCTCTATATCATAGGCACCCATCATTCAACTCTAAGTTCAGTGTTGCAAATTTCTTTGCAAAAAAACCCAAACTCCTAAAATACTACTTTAAGCAAATTGTAAAAGCTACCTGAGCACTGTGTAGTGAATTGCCTTCTTGGATGCAGCTCCATGCTTGGACTGCCCTTGACTACCTTTTTCTTCCGTTTCTCTTGCTGCCTAAAATGCTGAGAGCACAGAAATGTCTCATTTATCTTTAGAAAAAATAGACATACTCATAATTCCAGAAACCGTGGCTTTAGGAATATATTGTGAGGCCCACAGTGCAATCATAAGAAATGGCAGCACTGACCTTATAAATGCTGGTGCTTGAAACGTAAAATGATTAGGGAAAATGTAGCTTCAAAACCAGCGTCTTGATGTGACTTTCTCAATAGAGAAACAGATAGTTAAAAAAAAATTCTTACAAAATTTCTTATACAATATCTTCCTTTTCAAGAGGATTTACTCAGTTAAATATTTTTGATTTATATAGTTAATTAAAAAAAGTATTTTATAAACAAAAAGTATTATAAATAGCCACCTTGAGAGAGAATTCTTATGATGCAAGTTAGTGAACACAAATATCAGTCAGTCTTAAACTGTTGCAATGAATTTTCAACATGGTGAAATCCTAGTGAAAAATGTAATCCTTTACATATTCCAAAACTGAAAGACAGGAACATATACACATGCACAAGAAGTACATGGCTTTTGAACTGGGGGTCTTGCTGAAACAAACTTTTAAAGGAAGAGACAGATGATATTGTCTCCCATGTCTTCACATACACACATGCACACACACACACATGAGAAAGAGAGATTAAGAGCACAGAAAATAAATCTTAACCACAGTCTCTCTCTCAGAACGCTCACTTAAAAAGTAATCAGCAAGTTCTCAGGGTCAGTGAAGCATTTTCTTTGTAATATATCTTTTATTATTATTATTATTATTCAGAGCATTGATATCCTGTGTGACTGTAGCCTGAACAGCTGTAAAGCAGAGCTTAATTGAAACAGTTCTGTGAAACTGAAAGGCATTCTGGTACCAAAAGTATTTACATTTCAAATGATCTGTTACAAAAATGTGTTTAGATTTAAATATGCAGTTACCAAAGGGTAATTACTACTTGATAAAAATACATGTTTTAGTGAGCAGAAAGGAAAAAATGAATCTGGTCACGTTACTTTTTTATCCAGGAGTTACATAGGCAAGAAAGCCTCATGATCATTTTAATATATTAAACCTTTATGGACCTGTTGAAAAAATTCTGTTTTTCATGTTCTTTTCCTATCAATATCAAAAGAGTAGTCCTGAGGCTAAGACAGTGGGTAGTTCTACAAAGTTCACAAGTTTTAGCATATTCAACAAATAACCTGTAATGCTACTGAGTTCTTTTTTAACCTGCTTTTTGTTCTTACTCTAGGTTTTCCTGAGAGTACTACCTCTGTACAGCTCATGTGTCATCACAGGTAGGTCCAATGTCGTACTGCATATCAAATCTTATCATAAATGATTTATATTCAACCTAATTTGTGTCTCTTTTTTTTTTTTTTTTTTAAAAAAATCATGTCCAGTTATTTTATGAGAAGATAAGTCTCTGAAAAGAACACCAGAAGTCACTTTCCTTTTCCTTTGGGGACATCAAAACAAATAATTTCCCTGAGGTAAATTACCATGTCTGGATTTGTCTCCTGTTCCAGTTCCAAGGATGGAAATGCTTCAATTTTGTCAGTGAAAGAAATATTCATGAAAAATAAATGCTGTACACTGGCTTTGTTACTGATCCATGTTAATGTTATAGCCTGTATTAAAATGTAGAATACTACAACAGCTTCTCAAGATAGATTTTGAACTTGTACTGTTACAGCCACTGAAAATTTACCAAAGCTTTCTCTCCCTTGTTTTCCAGTTTAATAATAATAACAATAATAGTAAATTATTGTATTATAATAATTATTATTATGTCAATATCACATCTTTGTCTACTTGTCTGAGGTGACTCCTAACAACAGTATTTCTCTTGTTTTATTTAGCTAGATGTTTACTGGCCCCTATATAAAGTCATAGGGTGGCTCAATCCATCTTTCACTGGAGACTCACACATAGGAGTTGCAGCACTGGAAGTAAGCTCCTTTCTTCAGCAGATTGTCCAAAGTGTTTCCAATGTTGTGCTTGCACACACATAAAAACATCATAGATTTTTTTTTTCTCTCAGAGCACTATGTGAATCCTAACATATGAAGTAAACTTTTTTTTTTCATATAAGAATATAAGAATCCAATAGGAGAATCCACTCACCACAGTGGAGAGAATACAAGGATATCCCTCAACTTTATTAATATCTAAAATTTATGATATTTCACTAAATAGAGTACATCTATTTTTTTTTTTCTTTTTAATAGAAATAGCATCTTTTTCATGCAACTAAATCTTCCTACTGCTGAGGATATTTTCTCCTGAATAATCCTGCTTTCCTTGTGATGAAATAGCAAGTGACTTATAGGCAGACACCTATCACCAGAAATAGGCAAACATCCACTAACATGAAAATTGTTCAGCCCAGTCTTTTGAAATATTTGACTTCTTTCCCTCTTCTTACTCTTACTTGCCCTGTCATCTAGAGGAAGACATCCTGCTGTTTTCTGAATAACAGTTTCAAGCATGCACTCTAAATAGGGGTGGTTACTATAGTGACTTGAGCATGTATCTGTACAGAACAGTCCCTGTAATTGTCTCGTTCATTAGTTCACAAGTTCACTTGAAAAAGACTTACAATTTGAAATCATAACAGCGGCCTGATTTAAACTGGAATGAATTCGTCTTGGAATATCTCAAGCACCTTCATTAAGACCAAGCATCGATTCTTCAAAAATAAACTCAAAATGTATAGGTTCTTCAACTGTCCCTTCCTGCTCAAAACTCTGAGAATGTAAAATAAGAAGATTAAGATGCAGATAGGACAGCATAAATAGCTTGCCAATTATATAAATATATAAATAAATACTAAATGGAGATTGTGCAAAATATGTGCCTCCGTTTAAAATATAACTGGCATAATAAAGCAAATGAGGCTGCAAAATTTCTGCAGATGCCAAGCTTCCCAGATCATAGCAAGTCATGCTGCATTGGATGATCTACAGTACATTGCTAATGAAATATATGCAATTCAGAAATATGAGTTACTGCTTAAACTATGGGATTATGGGACTATGCTTGAGGTTCTGAAAATAGTCAAAACCAAACAAAAATCCTGATAAAATATCCTTGAAGGAGCTTTCAGCTTCTCACCCGTACTCTTGAGAAATGCAGATTGCTCATGAGCAGGTGTGTAGCATGTTCCTCTACTTCCAAAGACGTACTGCTCTGTGGTGAGAACACCGGTGCATCATTAGCTGCCCTAAATGCTCCTAAAAGGAGAATCTCATAGTATGTCAGTGTTTCAAGCATTTGAGCAGAGGCTGCCTTGCAGGAGGCGGCCACGCGGTGGGGGGGGGTGGTTACTCACGCTGAGCACACCCGGCAGGTCAAATCCCCAGCCGTGTCGGCCGACTCCGGCAAGATCTCCGCTGGAGGCAAAACTCCGATCTGTCTCAGTCTCCAGCACGCGGTGGGGTAGGCAGGGGATTGAGGGTCCAAGGATCGAGAAATAGGGATGGAGCAGGAAGGGAGAGGGGAAAAATAATAGAGGGGAAGAGAGAGGGGTTCTGCTGGGCACCCGCTCACTCACTCACTCACTCACCAGCCACGCCGGTGAGGGGAAAACACGAAGCAGACAGGCAGTCAGAATCCATGCAAGCAGAACCGTTTATTAAAAGTCACAACGAAACTTATATCCCAACTTCAAACTAGGAATTTCAAAATGATAGGGCGAGGGTGCCCCCCCCCCTCACTCCACATTGGTTGAGATTCCTAAAGCCCTCCCTTCCTACAGCCTGATTGGCTGGGGGAACACCCACAACCATAAAACCAACAGACTGCTCCTTCCAGAAGTTGCTAGGTGCCAGCCCTCGCAACACCCCCTCCCCCTAACTCCAACAATCTTAACAATACCTATATTAAATACAACAACTGCAACATCAACTTAACTTAATACCATAAACTTAACAATGATTCAAGTCTGTCTTTGAGCAGTGTCCCAGTAACTGCCTCCTACACTGCCTTATTCTTCAAGCATGACTGATGGCTTATACACTACTGTGGCCATGTACTTCTCCAAGTTACTTTGTCTCCAGATGGTGTGGAAGAATGAATTTCTATTCATTGCTTGCAGAGGAGACTTTCTTTCAGCTCTAAGATCAGAAGTGTAGGTGTCCGTGACCATGTGGGAACAGAGGTTTAGTCAACACACTGTTTGGAGTCTCTTGAAATGAGGAGGCGGCTTCTGCAAGTCTGGTAAAAGTTTGAAAGATTGTCCTAGCTGTGGATAAAAAGACACCTTTTGGTTTAAATTCTTCATTAGTAGCTGATAGCCCTGAGGACTGCGCTGCCATCCAGAGGGACCTGGACAAACTGGACAACTGGGCAGGTGAGAAACCTTATGAAATTCAAGACGGGAAAGTGCAGGGTCCTGCACCTGGGTAGCAACAACCCCAGACACCTGTACAGACTGGGGTCTGACCTTCTGGAGAGCAGCCCTGCAGAGAGGGACCTGGGCGTCATGGTGGATGACAAGTTGACCATGAGGCAGCAGTGTGCCCTCATGCCCAAGAAGGCCAATGGGATCCTGGGGTGCATTAAGAAGAGCATCTCCAGCAGGTTGAGGGAGATGATTCTGCCCCTCTACTCAGCCCTGGTGAGGCTGCACCCCGAGTACTGCTGCAGTTCTGCCCTCTCCAGTGCAGGAGGGATGTGGAGCTGCTAGAGAGAGTCCAGTGCAGGGCTACAAAGATGATTAAAGGCCTGGAATATCTGCCCTATGAATAAAGGCTGAGAGATCTGGGCCTCTTCAACCTGGAGAAGGCTGAGAGGGGACCTAATCAGCGTGTACAAGTACCTCAAAGGAGGGAGTGAGGAGGATGGGACTGACCTCTTCTCAGTGGTAGCCAGCAATAGAACTAGAAGAAATGGCCAAAAATTGAAGCTCCAAAAGGTCCRCAGCAACTTGAGAAAGAACTTCTTAACAGTGAGGGTGACAGTCCTGGAACAGGTTGCCCAGAGAGGTTGTGGAGTCTCCTTCTCTGGAGATCTTCAAAAGCTGCTTGAACACCACCCTGTGCCAAATGCTCTAGGAGACCCTCCATGTTCAGGGGGTGTTGGACTAGAAGACCTCTAGAGGTCCCTTCCAACCTTAAGTATTCTATGATTCTGTGATTAGAAGAATGAAGAATTCTGAACAATTCTTTTCTGGTTCAGACTTTCCAGGCTAAATTCAAGGGATAAGACAGTGTGCCTTATCATTACAATAGTATTTCAAATATTTAGAAGTTCAGAAGTTCTTCTAGTGCCTTAATAGGAAATTTTTTCAGCATTGGAAAAACACTGGGATTGCTCCTGAGTAGTATGAAGTTCATCCAAATGCCGGTCATCTTCCAGGCAGCTTTTTTCTGTTTTTGCTTGTATAAAGACTTTATTTAAAAGAGATCTGTTCATTTTCTCTATAGTATTTATCCTTCAGGGGCAATATCAATAAGATTTTCAGACAAGTCTGCAAAGATTTGTTTTCCAAATCAATTAGGTCTTTTGAAAAATGTCAGCCTACCTGAATAGAAGTGATTGAATTTGTTTTAGTGGGGTTACATACGGAGCATGACTGTCTGAAATCAGTTGGTTCAGCTATGAATATTGGTTTGGGAAAGGAGGATTAATTAAGAGCCAACATCCTGAAAACCCTTTAAAGATTCTTAGATTGGGAATTTAAACATCAAAGCATTTAAAATTTTGATTTTCATTTGAAAATCTTACATTCTTGATAAACAAAGCAAATCAAGGTGAAATGCCAGGTACTGCAATAGCAAAAGAAGAAATATTACATTGGTAAGGTTTTATCTATCAAGTATCCTGGGCACTGGATAGAGTTTCATCAAACAGAGGTGATCCTCAAAGATGATGAAAAAAACAACCAAACCAAAGAAAACATAACAGTAAACTTTCTTCATTCCTCTTTTGCTTCTAGGAAGGAGGTCTCTTAGGATTTAGGGTAATATTTTTTGCCACAAAATTCTTTGCAGCTTTTACAAAATAATTTATATATATACATATATAGAATATATATATCAATCACAAACCATGAAAGCCACCAGATGTTTTAGTCAAAAGCTGTTGCTGATCCAACAAAAACATGGAGAAAATAAAGGTTATAAATATGGCCATCTACAGTAAATAATTTAAATCCCAAACATCTGCATGCCTATTCATCTGCATTCCATTCAGCATCTCTTTCACTTCTCACCTGCTATCCGTTTTTTCTACAAAATTGCCTCTTTGCATTTTATCTTGCTCCCCTGTTCCCTCCATTATAAGCCATCATCCCACTACTGCTGATTCAACTGAGCTCCTGGTCCTTTTGCTACCACCTTGTGAAGGGAGATGGCTTTGATCTCTCACACACAGTCAGCACACTCAGTAATTCCTCCTACACACACATTTCAGCCTCAGCACAGCTGGAAAAAGAAGATACTTTCTACTCCACTACTAAAGGATAGCTAGTGTGTCTTGCAGTGAAAACACTGTACTTCTAAACCCCTACTATGGCCTTCCAACTAAGACTTGTTCCTCAGAAAGATGGAAAATCAAGCCTTTTCAGGAAAGTGCACATGAATAATTGAGATATGCAAGGTTAGTGACAAGACTAGAGAAGTAAAGCTAAAGCTTTCCATGGGTGCATATAAAGCAACTAGAATCAGTATTTGTTTTGYAGTTTCTGTCAGTTCCCTGCTGAGCCTGGACTTCACCAGGCTTGATGATGAATAGAAATGAGACACGGCCTCTGTTTCAAATCTAAAATTTGCTGTGGAAAGTTTTAGTTCAAATCTGAATTTKTCTTCTGCAGATTGACTTCTGATTCCCAGACCAACAGGAGCAGAGTAAGCAACAAAAGAAATTCCCTATTTGTCCTCACRCACCAAATCAGATTGCCAGAAACATTATTTTTCATTCACAGTAACTATTTGAGACAAAATCTATGTTAAGATTTTTCAATAATGTCTAAAGGAATTAAAACTATCTTTTTAATTAAAATGAAATTAATGAAATTAATTTCATTAAAATAGATGATCTTACTGGGGAAAGTCAGGTAATGCTGATCTGTATACTATATCACATATCATGAAGTATAAATGATTTTAYGATTAGTTGTTTTTGATAGTGAGGCGAAAGGACTTCCATATTTTGATTAAAATCAAATGCATAAACCCTACTGTTAATAAAACAAAGTAAGATTGGTGGAATTTAAAACTTTTCATTGTAAAGGATTACTCAACAGTTTTAAAGGCCCTGTAACTGATTTAATGACTCCACAAATGGGACTTCCTGGCAATATCTTAGTCATTATTAAAATTAGATTAAGCATGAGAATACCTTCTGGAGGACTTTTAGATAGGATTTTTTTTTGTTTGTTTGTTTGCTTGAAGGCTAGTTCTGCCAATTATTCAGTTAAAAATGTTAACATGGAGAAAGTATAACCACAAGTTGTGAATTAACATATGGAGTTAACAAGTAATATACATGAAGCTCTGCATTTTGTAGAACATAATATTTGTTATTGATATTCTCAAGAAACATCTTCCTCTTGTAAAAATTCTAGAGATATTCTGAATTTTGAAGTATTCTGAAACATTGAATTGATCTACTGACAAACCATGGACTGACAATTAAAATAGTTACATGTATATTTCAAATACCTTGTTCCTCAAAACAGCTGGAATACTTTTGTCATAAATCTGGTCATTTTTCATAAAAATTTTAGGAATGATCAAGAAATTAAAATAACCAAGAAAAGTGAAAGCTTGAAGTCCATACTCCTAATATTTCCTAAAAGCTCTTTGGTGACTGTGGAGTGAGGACACGTGCTTAGCTTTGTTTCGAGAGTGGAGATGGCTCGTACTAYGCACAGCTAGACACAGCCCCCTCCCAGGTATCTGATGTAAAGACAGAGTGCCTCTTCTCTCTAATAATCTTTACTAAAAATARGGGCCAATTTTAGAGGGAAGGCCAATTTCTGATCTGATCCTGTGTTAAACACAAAATACAGCTCCATAATCCACATTCTCTTTTAATGACACATGTATTAAAGGCAGTAGCTGAAACAAATGATTTCTTCTTGGTTTTTCYTCCTTTTGGCACTCCAGCCCCTCAAAAAGTGTTCCTTCCTACACATGAACGCAAGCACACATGTGTATGTGTATGTATACATATATACATATGTAAACACATGCAGATACACATGCACACATACACATAAGTATACATGCACATATGTGTGCACACATATATTTTTTTCATTCAAAGAACTCAAAGAATGGAAAATATCCCATAACTGGTCTTATGTCTGGGCTTATCAAGCTATTCTGCCAGAGACGGCAGCATATCAGGGCTGCCCGCTCACATCAAGGTACTCGGGAAAGCATCTCTGCTCCAATTAAAAGTTTTTCACATATGTGATGGAGAAAAAATGCAGAGGCAATATTCCCCAGAACAGGGTTGGGAAATTTTCTGAGTGAATCCTAGAGGCAACATCATCACAGACATCACTGTCCTACCACATGCACCCGCTGACGACTTCATATAAAACTAGTTCTTCCTCTTGGCCTGCACAAATCTTGCTCTCTGGGCTGAGCTATGGCATTATAGTGTCTTTACTCTCTCTCAAAGCCTTTACTCTCTTTCTTTTTTTCATATTGCTTTCTTCAGACAATATAAAAAATGTGAACACATATATACTTCTGGCAGAAAGAGAAATGGATAGCACCTAATCAAAAGTATCTTTGGATACTGAGTATTAGTATTTCTTCTATTTTAAATCATTTGCTCCCTGTGAAAATTTATTTTTGCAGGAAGTCTCTAGAAAACAGCTCTTACCTGCTTACAAGGAATGAAGGAAAAGGAGAAGTTGGCTTGCATTTTCTTTTTTTATTTTACTACTGCTACTTCTATTACTAGAAGTCTTACACAAGCAATCCCTTTTCTGCCTGTCCCAATCTAGTTCAACACTCTGCAACTATATTTAACAAAAGAGTCCTGTGAGACATGACTTCTGTTTGAGACAATTTAGCCTGAGGAGTTTCCTGATGGGGAAATTTAGGACACCAAGAGGCTCATCACATAAAGTACTTGCAGTCTAATAGGCACAGATGGCATGATACTGTTGGGAGAAACAAACACATCCATGGCAACAGTTATTGATAGCTCCGTTTGCAAGGCATGCACAGAACAGAGAAATGTTTATCATGTTCTGAACACGAGTTTTATTTGTATGTGGAGACTCCAGTGCTCTCCTGCCATAAGGAAAATAGTAATAATTTTATGTACATATGTTGTATATAAATTGTATAATGCAGTTAGAATAAATATTCTTTTTACTCTATTTATTCCATATTAAAATAAGCCATTTTAAGAGGAAAGGAGGAGGAAGCATAGTTCCTCCTCCTTTACTGATTCTTCTGCACATGCAAGGCATATTGTGCTGTTTTCAGGGGGAAATAAACTAAATCTACATTTATACTGAAATAAAAGCTACAAAGGAGCATATAATGCCTGTACACAAATCCAGTACCCATCCTAATGATCTCATCCTAATATTTCAGAAGAGTTGAGTAAACTGCTTCAAACTGCTTCTCAGGGCAAACTGTGAATTACAGGGAAGCCATGACCAATAGAAGAAAGTTAGTGGACTGATTTATTTAAGTCTTTGTCCTGCTTTTAGAGTTCCAGCATTTATTTATTTATTTATTTATTTATTTATTTATTTATTTATTTATTTATTTATTTTAACCTTATCTAAAAATATTTCAAAACACATCAACTACTTCTTCTTTATAGATTGGCTCAAAAACTTACATAAACACTGATATTTCCATATTCAACTTTGTTTTTAAATTCCCCTCAAGGTGCAAAATCCACCCAAGATAATTTTTACACTTCATCGAGAAAGGCAGAAAGGGAAAGAGGGAGGGAGGGAGGGAAGAGAAAGAAGGCAGGAGGGAGAGGAAGGCAGGCAGGCAGGCAGGAAGGAAAGGCTCGGGAAGGTTGGTCTTAAAACAACTTTGCTTCACTCATGTGAGAACAACATGATGTTGTTAAAAGAGAGGTATGTGAGAAACAAAAATCAGCTAAGTCTTTTTTGTAATGATGGCAATTAGCTATTCAGCTGAAATCTGTAGACAGATTATTTGAAAGTAGCAGAGCACCAGAAGGTGCAATGTTTGACAGGTGTAGCAGATGGGAAGCAAATGCTTGACAATAAATTGGAAAGAGATTGAATTGTGTTTCTTTTTAGCAGACAGCAGGGAAAAAAAGAAGAGAAAAGGAAAATGAAAAAGAAAATGAAGAAGAAAAAGTGAAACTGTCTTCCAAGGTGAGTGCATAAAGCATGATCAGGAGGACCCACAGTTTGGGACTGTGCAAGAGAAGGGCATCATCTCCCCACTCACAGAAGGGAGCTGACTGTTCAAAGCCAGCAGCTATTATGCTATACTTAGCCAGAAATTAATCGGTAAGTAGCTAAAAACAGAGTATGCAGTTAGTTTGTAAATAACACAGAAGCTCAGTTCAGTGCAAGCTGTGTGACCAACTGCTCTGCAAAGCCAGCCTCACTGCACATCATGGTAAGGAAGTATAAATTATAGCTAGCTCTTTAAATGGCAGTTTGGTCATATCTATTATAATAAATATTAAATAATACCTCAGTGGAGGCAATAACCACCTGAGCAGCCTGTTCTGCAGAATGGGAGTTATTTCTGCTTTCCTGTCACTTTCCTGTCTCACCTTCCTCCTCCCAAACAGGGACATGAATCATTTTAATAGCAAGGACACCACTCAGGTCATATTTAGCTGTATTTGTTAAGATAGAAGAGTTAACTCAGAATCTCAGGTTCCAAGTGAAGCAGAGAGAGGAARGTATTTCCATGYTTTTGAAGTTTTGAAAGCTTCYCCTGTCAAGGAACAAAAGACCTTCAATATTTATYRTTAATATTTGGAGRACATTGGAACATGACACATAGAAAGGAAAYAAGTTGAATTTTCAGTCCTGTCTCCTGTAAATGTGAATGTACCTAGAAAGTCCCCTAATTAAAAGGCAAACTGAGCACCAAGGCAGAGAAGTGCAG
>PTEX01000780.1:0-13739 GCA_003342815.1 Eudromia elegans
CTCGCTGTCTATGCTGAACACAGCGCGCACAGCGTCGGGCACGTTGCTGAACGAGTAGGACACTCGCCCGTTGGAGCCCGCATCCGCGTCCGTGGCTCGCACCTGCAGCACCAGCGAGCCCGTCGMCACATTCTCCCGYACTCGAGCCTCGTACGCGCTTTTGCTGAACACGGGBGCGTTGTCGTTGGCGTCKGTCACGTTGATGCGAAKCTGCACAGTGCCCGACCTCGATGGAGAGCCGCCGTCCACCGCCGTCAGCACCATCTCAAACGAGCTCTGCTTCTCGCGATCCAAGGCTGTTTCTAACACTAGTTCGGGCTGCTTCTTCCCACTTGGCGTCTCCTTCACTTCCAACCTGAAGGACGGGTTTTCGGTGAGCTGGTAGCTCAGCAGTGAGTTACTTCCCACATCTGCATCTTGTGCCATCTCCAGCGGAAATCGAGCACCAGAATCTGTCCATTCACCAATTTCCATATCGAGAGCAGCTTTGCTGAAAACCGGGGAGTTGTCATTGATGTCCTGGATGTCCACGTCCACCTGGAAAACGTTGAGCGGGTTCTGCACCACCGCCTCGAAGYTGACGGAGCAGGACGCCGAGTCGCCGCACATCTCCTCCCGGTCCAGGCGCTCGCTCACGTACAGCTCCCCGCTGTCCGCGCTCACCGAGAAGTATTTCAGCTGCCTTCTAGCCGCCGACACCAGCCGCAGCTGCCGTGCGGGCAGCTCTGCGGGGCTCAGACCCAGGTCCCGCGCCAGCGGACCCACCACGGAGCCGCTGCCCGTCTCCTCGGCAATCGCATAGCGCAGCCGCTCCGCCGCCGCCCGGCACCACAGCGGCAGCAGCACGGCCAGCAGCGCGACGTGCCCGGCTGATGCTCGCTTCTCTGCCGCCTCTCGCGCTCCCATCCCCGCCACTACCCGTCTCTACTGCACCTCGCCTCCCGTCCACGCACAGTTTACAGCTCTGTAGATCCAGATCGATTCGCCACTTGAGCGGCCGCCTCAGCTCTTGTCTTCTCTGCACTTTCGCTCTTATCCTTCTTCTCCTCTGCTCCGCTCGGCGCTTTCCGCTGCTCTGCTCTTCCGGCTCCAGTGCGGGAGGCTGCGGTGGCTCCGGCTGCGGCGACGCTTCTCATTGGACAACAGCGGCACCCAGAGTCCCCGCGCCGACACTGCAGCCCGTCCACAGCGGCCCACACAAAGGGACAAACGGGAGCCGCGCTTTCAACACGGGTCTTCCTTATCCAAGAGCTGCTTCCTATAGTTTTGGGCCTCATCGTGTACCTACCTCTGCTTTCCAAAATATCGCTTCCAGCATCAGTCATTCTCCATGGCACCAGTTTTCATGTATTGGAGATGAAATTTCTCTTTGGCTCTGATGTATTATCCTGCTAAATATATGTCATGGAAATATGTACTTTGTTGTGGACAAGAAACCTTCCCCTATTTGAGGTGGAAGTAATCCTCTTTGCCTTGCTTTTCCAGCACTATGTACATCACACAAACAATTACTCTGCCACATCTCTCTGAGACCGACATTTCTAGCAAGGTTCTGATGCAGGTATTTCTGTTCAGGGAAAAGCCAAGTGCTCCTTTTGCATCTTGGCCTATGAGGTATCTGTCTGAACACAATGTAAAACTTGAACAATATCCCATATACGGCTGTAATCTACGAACAAATGATACTTCATCTGCAAATGAAAGACAGCAAAATATACAAGTATATGCTCAAGGAGGACCACACATGTTCTTTATGCACAAAAGGATGGTTGCTGATATTTGACTAAGTGGGATAGACATCTGTCTGAAATATGGAAGAAATACCCTTTGCATTCTGATCACAATCTGAACTCTTTTATCTCTGATGAATGGTATTTTGACAAGCAGCCAATATCTCTCAAGAATGTCAAGGAAAGGCCTTTGGGTTCAACATGTCATACTGCTGATTTCACAGGCACATAGTGCTTCTTAATGCACAAAATTCACTTGCCTGTCACTCCTGGCTGAGGAGAATGCCTTATGTAGAGCACTCAGTCATAAGGATTTGTAGGCAGCCCTCTCCTTCTCTCCTCAGTGCAGTGACCCCTAAATGGCATTTCTTACTTTGCTTTGTAGGCATAGAGTTTACGCACAGGTCCCACTGTATTTGCACCTGCTGATTGCCCCATCACTACATTATTATGGCCATGAACACGTGGACATTGCAATAAAGGACACTGGTTATCTCAGTTTCTGGTGACACCTGCCCTCACTGTTTCCAAGGATGCAAAAGCCCCCACGGCCCTCCACAAAGACTGTTCTGTGCATGAGGTGGCAAGTCACAGAACTTTCATCCATCAAGAAGCCTCATTCATGCCACTGCACACTGAAATTTGTCCTGTGTCCTGTGTTGCTAGGAGGAAAAGAAAAAAATCACACTGATTGTGAAAAACGGAACCTACAGCTACTGCTCATGATACCATATGAACATAACTCATCTTCCTGTTAAATTTGCTCTTTTTCTATACCAATATCACCTTGACTAAAAAAAAAAAAAAAAAGTACAAAACACTGTCCACCCCAACACTGACTCCTATTCTGTCCATAGAAAGCTCAGGCTGCCTTGATGAAGCTCTGTAGTAAATAAGATTTCACACTCTTATGACTGAGAGCCTATTGCCTTAGGGAACTTAACAGCCAAAGTCCTGTTACCCATCATTACCCAGTCTGAAGATGGTATGTGCAGGTGAACTTATTTCAGCCTACAACTGTGACCTTCCTTCTGCCATATAAGGAGGTCTGTTTCCACTCCTGGGCAATACAAGGTCTAGAGATCTTCTCAAGAGACCTGTCAAGAGGCAGGACAGGTGTTGGCAACTCTCTAAGGTTTCTAAGAGGCCAGAGCAGCCCAGAAAAGAGCTGGTGTCTGCCAAAAGCACTCTACACCACATATTACATGGCTGTGTGGTCATCTTGAAAGACGGACATAACGGGTGAATTGCACGTTCTCTTCTGAGAGATTTCTTTCATGTCTAAAAACCAGGAGTCCACTTCTCTCTGTCATTCTAGATGCTTGATCTTAGCAAAACCTCCAACAGACACCTTTGAGGTAACCATTCCACTGATATATTTTACAGCTGTTTTGCCACAACTCTGCCTCAAATGCACCTGAGGAGAATCCAGAGTGCTCAAGGTGCAAGTTAGGCCCTAAAGTCTCTTGCTTGGCTCTATAGACAGCTGTCTCCCTTGAAAATTTTCATTGAGGTGCATGCATTTTGGAATCCTATGGTCTGCTGCCCTCCTGAAACCAGAAGGATGAATGTCTTAGTGTAGGTCTTTACCTGAAGCTAAGCTTCATGGGGAGACATTCTGCCTTTTCTTCTCAGCTTCAACTCCCTTGTGCGCAAGACTTCACTTCTTTAGGTGGATGTGAGCTTGTCTTGCTTGGAATTAAAGAGTTTGCTGCAACATATTTGTAGGTTCAAAAGCTCCCCGTGTAAATGCGACCTAGAAAGATATGTAGCAAGCTAAACTAGAAGAAGGCTCATGCCTCGGAAATATGCATGCAGCTTTAACGGTCTTCTCCACTGCAGTGTTAAAAGGTCATATAAACAGAAAACAAACACACAAAAAATCRRACAAACAAAAACGAGTTCAYAGASRAAATATGAGGCAAACWRGTCAGGKAGCACCTYGTATTTACTRARYTATCAYCTGAAGACACMATCWTCAGAGGATTGTCATCAGCTTTAAGGAATAAGACAACTGAGTCTTTGCATAAATGCCTTTGGCAAGTGCAGAAGGCATGATATCAAAATATTGCCTAGCCATGTAAAAACTGCACGGCTGGCCAATCTATCCCACACTCTCTTACCTAGCATCTCATTCTCGATGCACTGCCTGACAACCTTTTAAGTAAAACGTAGAAATATCTGAACTTAGGTCACGTAGAGACCATAGATGAAGGTATCGCAATTCAAAGAAATATTGCGCAAAGATGTGTTCATCAGAACCTTTCTGATTTGGGTTGGTATTCTTAGATGGATCTATGCTAAATACTCCTCCTCTCACANGCAAATTTCCAGCGTTTTCAGCCAATTTGAAAATTATTTTTATGACACTGAATGTGCAGTTCAGTTTAGGGAGAAAAAAACAGGGAGAAACAATAACGTATAATACCCTATCCCATACAGTGGTGTTTTCCACGGGGGGAGATAAAGTTCTTTATTCTCCTGGATCTCATCTGGTCTTACAAAGTCAAGGTGGAAAATGAATTCGGTCCCAGAAACACAGTTCTGCCTCTCACACAACCATGCTCATCTAAAACGATGGTTTGATATGAACAGCATCGCCTCTCCCTTTCCCTGCACTCATAACAAAACAGTATAAAACCAGCATCAGTTCATCTTGCCGGGGCAAGGACACTATAGACAGCCTGATATAAGGATGGGGTTGGTGAAGCCCTCGTGGCCCCGTTCAATCTACATTCACAGTTCTAGTGGGGGAATACGCTGTCAAAAGACCTGAAAACAGCTGTTCCACCAGCAATACTACCAATCCAGTTCAAAGATATCTCTATGAAGACAGAAAAGGCAGAAAGGCAGGCAGAAAGGCAGAAAGGCAGAAAGAAAGCCAACCCGAGTGATACTGCAACACTCACAAACTGCCCGCTCCCCACACTCAGCAACAGAAGAACTCAGATGTAGAGTGAGGATCCTCCTGCACGCTTCCTCAGACTCAGCCCTTCAAATAACGCCACTCTAAAGGCCAGGAAGGCGATTACTGAGGACCCGGGGGGCACCCTCTTTCAATTCTTGCAGTGAATCACGAGCCTTTCATTTTGCAGCGGGCAAGTGCAAAACGACACTTTGGTGAAGAGGAAGACAAGGAAGAGAAAGAGAAGAGGCCATAGGATAAATAGCATCATTACCATCTGTTATCCATCAAGGTCCCCCCCTTTACCTTTACCAAAGAATGAAAGACACAACGACCACTACGAATATAGCTGAACATAGAACGCAATCACGTCTGCATAGAAATAACGTCTCCCCTCCAATTCCAGCTTTTCTGCACCAATAATTCAAGAGCAAACAGCAAGAGACATTTGTTTCTTCACAAGGAATTTCGACAAACATCATGGTCAGAGACACAGATTTGTCGACCAGTTCACAGAAATGGACTCAAGTTTCTTTCGATGACACCACACCGAAAAAAAATGAAACAAATATTTCATGCAATTCTATTATTCACACACAGGTTCTTCTTTTTCAGGGGAAGGAAGGAGATCATCAGCACACAAAGGCCATTACGGTTTTGCACTCCCCAAGCGTGGAATCAGATCTCGTTATATACAATACAATGAGGAATCACATTTGCCGTTACTAATATTTGTAATAATATATGGAAGAAATATCATGTCCAGAACCTTTCAGATGAGTCTGCACGTCTCATATCTGAGGACAGAAAAGTAGTCTTCATTCACTGCCCGCTTTTAGACAAGGAGAAAAAGGAATTATCTATTCCCTTCATAGCATGCAATTGGTTCCCATCACAGCAAACAAATCGAAGGTGAAGAAGGAATATTGTGACATTAAAAAAAGATTAAGATGTATACAGACGTACTGCACCTTGGAGGACCTTGTACTGCAGTACTTGGAGGACCAGTAGTGCATTAAGTATGAGGTAAGCAATATCGCGTGGGCTGCAAGGCTACCACGACTGGCTGGGCCAACAGCCATTTACGTCACTAACCAATAGGAGAGCTTTCGAAACGAAAATTCTCTTGATCAGCTATCTGGTGTATTCACTGCCGCCCATATCCCAAAAGAGGACTCAAAGAGACGTTTAGGAAGCACTGCCATCTTATCTGTTACTAAGATTTAAAAAATTATATAAAGGAACTAAGAAGAGTTAGAAGAGGGTGGTGGTCATACAGACCTGGAGGGCGTCGCTGTCCGAGGGCGGCTCTGGCGGGGCGCGGCTGCTGCTGGGCGGGAGCGCGGCGGGCGGGTCCCCGCCGAGCAGATCGTCCACGGCGCGGCTGGGCAGCGGCGCGGGCAGCAAAGCGCACTCGGCCAGGGCGCGTCCCGGCGCCACGCACAGGTTGTACGAGTAGGGCAAGGTGCCCTCGCAGAAGTCGGCCGGGAAGGCGGCTCCGGCCGCCGAGAGGCGCTCGGCGCGCAGGCAGCGCAGCACGGCGGGCGGCCCGGCGCCGCGCAGCCGCGCCGCCACGGCCAGCGCCACGCTCAGCACCAACAAGGCGCACAGCAGCGCGAGCGCCAGCACCAGGTAGAACTGCAAGTCCCACGGCGCCTCGGCGCCCGACGCCCGCTCGCTCAGCGCCGGCAGCGCCTCCTGCAAGCTCTCCGCCAGCACCACGTGCAGCGTGGCCGTGGCCGACAGCGACGGCTCGCCGTGGTCCTTCACCAGCACCACGAGACGCTGCCTCGACGCGTCGCGCTCCGACACCGACCGCGCCGTGCGCACCTCGCCGCTCTGCAGCGACACGCSGAACAGCGACGGCTCCGTCGCCTGCACCAGCTCGTACGACAGCCACGCGTTGCGCCCCGAGTCCGCGTCCACCGCCACCACCTTGGACACCACGTAGCCGGCCTCGGCCGAGCGCGGCACCACCTCGAACGGGCCCGACGCCACGCTCGACGATCCGGACAYCGACGCCGCCGGCCACAGCACCTGCGGCGCGTTGTCGTTGAGGTCGAGCACGAAGACGCGCACCGTGGCCGTGGAGCTCCGCGCCGGCGAGCCGCCGTCYTGCGCACGCACCTGCACGGCGAACTCGCGGCACTGCTCGTAGTCCAAGGAGCGCTGCGCGTACAGCGCGCCGCTCCGCGCCTCCACCGACACGGAGGGCGCCGCCGCCGCTGACGACGCCGAGCCCGCGCTCACGCCCACCAGCCAGTAGCTCACGCGCCCGTTGGCGCCCGCGTCCGCGTCCCGCGCACGCACGCGCAACACCGACGCGCCCGCCGCGTTGTTCTCCCACACGTACGCGCTGTACGCCGCTTCCTCGAACACCGGCGCGTTGTCGTTCACGTCCGACACCGACAGCGACAGCGCCGTGCGGCTCCGCAGCGACGGCRTGCCCCGGTCGCTCGCCACCACCGTCACGTTGTGCTCGGACGCGCGCTCCCTGTCCAGCGCGCTCGCCGTCACCACCTTGTACGAGCTGCCCGACGACGCCACGATCGACAGCGGCGAATCGCCCTCCAGCTCGCACCACACCTGACCGTTCTCGCCAGAGTCCGCGTCGTGCACGTTCACCAGGGCCACCACGGTGCCCGCAGGGGAGTCTTCGGAGATCGTGTCTGCCAGCAACAACGTCGTTATCTCGGGCGCGTTGTCGTTCTCGTCCATAATTTCTACGTGAACCTGGCAGTGACCGCTGAGACCGCCCCCGTCTCTTGCCGTTACTCCGAAGGTGTATTCCTTCTGCTCCTCGAAGTCCAGAGTTCCCACATTGCGGATGTCGCCGCTCTCGCTGTCTATGCTGAACACAGCGCGGACAGCGTCGGGCACGTTGCTGAACGAGTAGGACACTCGCCCGTTGGAGCCCGCATCCGCGTCCGTGGCTCGCACCTGCAGCACCAGCGAGCCCGTCGMCACATTCTCCYGCAYTCGAGCCTCGTACGCGCTTTTGCTGAACACGGGCGCGTTGTCGTTGGCGTCTGTCACGTTGATGCGAATCTGCACAGTGCCAGACCTCGATGGAGAGCCGCCGTCCACCGCCGTCAGCACCATCTCAAACGAGATCTGCTTCTCGCGATCCAAGGCTGTTTCTAACACTAATTCAGGCAGCTTCTTCCCACTTGGCGTCTCCTTCACTTCAAGCCTGAAGGACGGGTTTTCGGTGAGCTGGTAGCTGATCTGTGAATTGCTTCCCACATCCGGATCATGCGCCATCTCCAACGGAAATCGCGAACCAGGAAGGATCCATTCCGCGATTTCCAAATCGAGAGCCGCCTTGCTGAAGACCGGGGAGTTGTCATTGATGTCCTGGATGTCCACGTCCACCTGGAAAACGTTGAGCGGGTTCTGCACCACCGCCTCGAAGCTGACGGAGCAGGACGCCGAGTTSCCGCACATCTCCTCCCGGTCCAGGCGCTCGCTCACGTACAGCTCCCCGCTGTCCGCGCTCACCGAGAAGTATTTCAGCTGCCTTCTAGCCGCCGACACCAGCCGCAGCTGCCGTGCGGGCAGCTCTGCGGGGCTCAGACCCAGGTCCCGCGCCAGCGGACCCACCACGGAGCCGCTGCCCGTCTCCTCGGCAATCGCATAGCGCAGCCGCTCCGCCGCCGCCCGGCACCACAGCGGCAGCAGCACGGCCAGCAGCGCGACGTGCCCGGCTGATGCTCGCTTCTCTGCCGCCTGTCCCGCTCCCATCCCTGCCGCTACCTGCTGTCACCGCAACTCTCCTCCCGTTCTCCAGCCGTTTCTTCTCTGCAAATCAGCCGAAGCTCACTCGTAGGTCAACGGGTGCTGAGTGGGAAACAGACCGTCTCTCCTCTCTTCAGCTCTGAAGATCCGCTCTGCTCTTTCTTCTGCTCTGCTCCRATCTGCTCTTTCTTCTCCTGCGCTCTGCTCTTCCGCCTCCCACGCCGGATGCTGCCGCAGCTCCAGCTCTGGCTGCGGCGCCGCTTCGCCTTGGACAACAGCGGCACCCAGAGCCCCCGTGACGACACTGCACCCGCCGCRGTGCCCAGGGCTCCGCGGAAAGCCACACGCGTGGGGCACCCCGTGCTGTCAAGGAAAGTCTCCTCGGGGAAGGAATCAATCATCATCGACTGATCAATYATMCAGGATTCAGMTGCGKTGAGTCAGGCCAAGGTTTCAGTTGTYGCCACCAAAGGAAGTATCATGACAAATATATGCAGTAGATATATCTGCTTTGCCTGGGACTGAAAAGTGCCTCTGGGAGGCATTGCCGAGGTAATCACCTTTTGCCTTATTTTTTTTTCAGCATCATATGTATTACACAACCATGTACAGTGCCCGTTCTTGGAGGCATTTGCAGTGTTCAGACACTGGCCTTTCAATCAGGGCATAGGGAGATGCAGTTTTCACAACTGGTCCTGCAGAGTTTAGTCTTTGGCAAGTGATATATTCCTGGAACACATTTCTACTGCAAGTTAACTCACTTTGTAGGCTAAGCCCTCTTCTAAGAGCCTGTCAGCCTTCAGGGAGTAATAGCAGCTCTGAGGGGATCCACCTTCCTTACTGGGATCTCTTCCTTAGTCGATGTCCTGGCATAAATATGACAACGGTTCTCTAACCTGCCATACTCCAGGAAGGTTTCTAGCGCTTCATCCATACTTGTCTAGGAGTACTTACCTAGGAGTTGGAACACATGATCCCTGAGAAACAGTCTTTATTCCATCCACAACCTGAAAGCACCTGTCCCAATATAGAGGGAACTCCAGCAATTCCATCTTAGCTGAAAAATGTTTCCAAAAGACCGCTGGTTTCAACAAATCATATGACTAAATTTGTAAACAAGCACTGGTTTCTTACCTACAGAATTCACTCTTTTGTCATCTGCATTTAGGAACATGTCTTCTGCAGACTGTTCTGTCATAAGGACTCAAAGGTGGCCCTCACAGCACACACACAGACACACAGGACTCCATTTCCATATCTTTCATACTTCATACTCTTTATTCTCCTCAATGCAACAATCCCCCAGATGGCATTTCTCACAATGCTTTGTACTCACTGAGTTTGGCAYRRGCTGTCTTGGCASAAACTCTGAAGTTCAAGGTCTACTCCAAAAATCATTTCACACTGTTAAACTTGAGAGCTGGATGCCTTAGGGATCTTCTGGGCAAAAGTTACCTACACCTTATGAAGCTTGAGGATATCATATCCAGCTCCAATTATTTCTGCCTGCAGTTATGGTCTTCTTTCTGCACTTTGGGAAGGCCTGTTTTCTCTCCCAGGCAAGGTGGACCAGAAAAAGGCAGGCCATGTATCTGCAGGCCTCTAAGGTCTGCAAGAGATCAAAACAGCAGCGTAGTAACCCTGTTCTCTCTGTCATTTTGGAGTTATTGATAATAGCAAATAATATATTGATAATCAAATTGATATTGATATTGATAATCAAATTGATATTGATATTGATAATCAAATTGATATTGATATCAAATATTGATAATAGCAAATCAGTGAGTGCTCAAGGTGCAAAGTGTGCCTTAAATTCTCACATAGAGGTTTATAGACAAGAGCCTGTTAGACAAGAGCCTGTTTTCACACATTTTTGTCGGTATTTATGGAATGTTTTTGCCCATGACCCACTCCCTTTCCGAAGTCAGAAGTGTGAACGTCTCATTGCAGGCCTCTGTGGGAGCTCAATTTCTTCTGGGATAGAACAGCGTCTGAATCTTTAGGTGCATGTGCACTTGTCTTGCTTCGAATCGAGCATTTGTTGCAAATCATCACTGTTAGGTTCAAAGGGAGAAGCCCACTCTGTAAAGCAGACTATTGAAGGAGCCATAGCATGATCTCTCTCAAGACAGCCAGTAAGCAACATCTCCTCACAAAGCTCCCAGCATGGATCATGGACACATTTTCTCAGACAAATATAATAAATTATGAGTAGATGAAGCCACAGCTGTGGGTATATTACAGCCCTGCACTCAAAACTTTATTGTAGATATCTTTTCTCAACTAACCTATGTCTCAACGTGGAGAGAATTCTTCATCCTGCCTACAAATGCAGTCACAAAGCTGCAACTCATGAAGCAGCAACAGGACCCAATATTGGCTCTTTTTGAACACATCTATCTCCTAGGCCAACACCAGAATGGGCTACAAAATGGACAAATATTCCCTTGTGTGAGGTATTTGGAAGCATGCATTTGCATTGGAAAAGGAATTTCCTACTCTTTGGGAACAAAGGGTCATTCCCAAGGAAGGGGCACAGCCACTTCCAATATCCATTTTTCACAGCAACAGCTGAATTATAAGCAAAAGACACAACATATGCTCTCAAGATCTGACCCAAGGAACAGGACGCGATACTGTTGTACAAGCAGGCCTCTGTGGTAGTTGAGAGGTTGCTAAGAAGAAACTCATTACATAAATTGTTTAATTCCTAACATTATAGGACACTGCTGACATCACAAAAATGCAGCCTTTCTTCACTCTTGCTGGAAATACATGATGCTTTATTCCAAATATAATGAAGTACTACTGATCTAGATGTTATGTAGCCTATTTAAAAAAAAAAAAAATACTACAAGCAATCAATGAAGAATGTACCACAACAGTCAAAACCACAAGAAAAACATCTACCTGTCATGTGAGAAAAAAAGAAATAAAAAAGGGCAAAGAGAAATGAAGGTCTTAATCCAACACAATACTGAGAGCTTCAGAACAAAAGATCAATGCATAAATATCAACCAAGAAGTCTGCCAGAAAGACCTCAAGCTTGGAGATGCCTCAAGGTCACAGACCCTGAAATACAACTACGGTAAAGCTTCCCAATGGAGCATTCCAAGGCCATGCAGGTGGGAAAGTGGGAAGTAACAACTTCCCACAGGAATTGTTAGGCATTCTAGGCATGTAGCACTTGCATAGACAATTATAACATCACAGTTACTACTTGAATGCAGATATTGTCAGATGACAACAGCTGACCCACCTACATTCTTCTTCCAGTTGTTTAGACAGCCTCTTAACCTCCTTGCACTGCCTGCAAATGCTTTCATTGCCGTGTACCAGTCTGACTTGAGGTCCCCGCTTATAGCACACACGAGAGCATTTCATTCAGAGGCATGATTGGCAAACCTACGTATGACAAACTTGTACTATTAGAGCTTTAAACATTAAAGGTAGCTACAAAGGTAGCTTCAAAGACTCAGTCCTGGGATCAGGCCCTTAAAAACAGGAGGAAAAATCACCTTTAAAAAGCAAGTGTTCACACTTCAGAGAGTCTAACACCATTGGTAGTGCTTCAAAATCAAATTAGATGAGAAATGGAGACCATGGGAGCCATTGACGTATCAGATGAGACACAAGGAATGAGTTATGCAAAACCACCTATATGACACGCTCATAATCCTCATAAATGTCAAGTAAACAGCTTCCAAACAGCTGCAGCACACAACATTTCTCTCCAAGATACACAAGCACGCACATATACACACCAGGGAGGTACATTTTTATACTCCACACACCGCTACGACAAATTATACACACCTAAAGCATAGAAGTGATGTAAGCCCTGAGCACTTCCAACAGCAAAAATATTATTAAACCCACACTACACTCCTATAGCCTTCACTCCACAGCAACTCAAACGCTGAACACAAGGATCTGCTTCACCTGAGGAAGAAGCTATGAGTAGAATATCAAAGAAACCCAGGTCACACACATGACAGTCACCTCTCCACAGGGAGCACATCTTTGCACAGAATCACATGCTACCTGTATGTGTACCACTACACCACTACTGATTACATCCGTTTTAAAGAGTATCCAAACAAAAATGGCACGATTGAAACTCTTTAAGACGCAATGCCAAAATTTGCTCCTCATGGAGAAAACACATCCAAACCCACATTTACATGTCAGAATTTAAATAAAGCCACATGTATAATGTCAGGTAATGGAATAAACCCACATTTATATGTCAGGTATATATGCCACACCATCGAGAGCACTTCAAAAGCAAATTTTACGGGCAATCGCAGCCATAGCCTCAGTTACAACTCTACTTCTGCTGCTGCCTCTTACTGCCCAGCAATGCAATATAGGCCACGAGGAGGAGGCAAGCAGAGGGAGCAGAATCCCCATGGAGGGGCAAAGGCCTGGGGAGCAGAGTTGAAAAGAGGGAGAGGAGATTGAAGAGGATGTACTTCACCTGCTGAAGAAACTATGCATATAACAGCAAAGGAACCCAGGTGCAGATAGGAAAGTCCAACTGCAGGAAAGTCTAGAGCATTAAGGAAGAAAAGGGTGTGTGTGTGTGTACATATATATATATATGTGTATATATATATATATATATGGGCATATGGGCAACAGGACTCACCGTGCACCAGTCCCAGTTGAGGCCTACCTAAAAAAATGTGTTCCTAAAAACTGGAACACATATATCCCGACACAAGAGGGCTTGCTTCTATTTTGAGACCACTGTCATTTCTCTCACAAAGGTCTTCACCAGCAAATGCTCACACTCTAGCTCAGGTGCATCAAGACACACAAGTGTCATCTGCCCATAGGGAGTACATCTTCACACAGAATCACACACTACCCAAATGCTTGCTGTCCCACTACACCACTACTCATTACATCCATTTCAAAGAGCATCCATACTACAAGGTTTCGTTGGAAGAAAAGGGTGATAACATCAGTGAGCCAATGACACTCTTTAAAAAACAACATGCAGAAGGAGCCACTCACAGAAAAAAGAAATCTATTTTAAAAAAAATCCTTTTACGTTTCTGAGCGTGCAGTACCATCCTCAAAGGGGAATTTTATGTCAGGGAGACTTACCTATAACCCTCATTGATGTCAAGGAAATAGCATTCAATCAGTTGCAGCAAATACCATGTCTCTCCATAATACAGYACCATGCACACATACAGGCCACTGCTAGTGGAGTGAAGAGCAGCTRGGCAGCAAAGGGTGAAAAGAGATTAACAGTGTGTGCAGAGAGACCCGTCAGCAGAGAGTCAGTCATCATTTGCATAATACTCTAAAAAAAGCTGCAAGAGACTGAAAGTGAGAGGCCACATGTGGCT
>PTEX01000079.1:0-48564 GCA_003342815.1 Eudromia elegans
CAGTGTTTGACTTCCAGCATTCACAGTTTTATGGAGCAGAAGTGCAGCTGCCTGATGGATGTGGAGTAAACAGCTTCCTGAAAACCCCATTCCCTCCTGACTGAGACTGTTCCCCTCAGGGACTCATGGGTATCCATGCRGTTGCTTCTGTTTAACAAATTTCTTGTCACTGACAGAGGTTTTCTTTCTCTCACTGACCTACTCATGTCAGGGGCTGAGTAAGGAGCATATCTGGAGGCTGCTTCTGTATCCCTTCTTGGGGTCTTGATGCCTGCCATTGTGGATGCTCTTGGTGTGGAAGGCAGAGCTCTGAAAATTACTTCAAAGTTAGGATTTGATCTCGCCCTCCACTTACATCAATCAGATAAACCTTATGTGGTTGGAGAGGTACGCAACACTGTCCAAATCACTGCTTTCCAACAGTTTAGAGAAAATCCACTCAAAGCTCACAAAAAGGCATAACAGTAATTAAACTGCCCCTTTCCAATGGTGGCCTTAAGTTTGTATCTCTATGCAACATGTGGCAAGGCTGGAGGAGTGAGTGATATTTTGCAATGATTCAAATATTTTCTTTTCTTTCCAGTTTTGTAAAATAGTTTCTAGCACAGTAAAAATAAGCGGAAAGATTAAGAAACTTCCAGTTAAAATCAGTGCTATTTCCAAGAAAAAATGTACTCATATCATTAGCCTACAATACCATATTTTTTAAAGTCCACTAGTAATGCTGTAGTAAGAGAAGAGATATACTGGAGCAATAATGGTCATATAGTAAAGGAAGAGAAAAACAGCAACTATATGCTGAACAGAGAATTCTGCATACTTTTGTTCCCCTCCTATGATAAGAATGGATGAAAATTAAAGCATATTAAATGCTGGCGTAAGCATCAGGCGTTATTTTTCATGGCCATGTGAACAGCACACACATGCTGCATTTGGTCTGCACCCTGCACAGTCCATTGTGCATTTTTTCCCTATGGTCATTCTGTGGCCACTGATTCTGATTCCATAACTCAGTCTGCACATCAGGTGGTATTTGGGGTATCAGCTTTTGGGGCCTGCCCGGATAGTGTTTGGCCAACAATGCTAGTTTAAGACTCAAGCAGGAGAGTGAAGCATCGCTCAAACCAGGACCAAGGTAAGACTGAGCAAGCAAAGGGCATATTCCAGTTTCACAGTCAGCTATGAGCTGAACAGTCACCACGAAATAAAGAATAGTCACGATTACCTGTTTTAACTGACATGGTCTTTCTCATGTTCAGGAGAGATAATACCAACTTTGCCTTTTGACATGTTTTATTATTTTAAGACCATTCTTACATGTTTTGCAGAAAAGATAAAATTTTAGTCTTTTTCAGCCTTTTTCTCCTTTCCTTGAACCTCACAGGTTCTGTTAAATTGCCATTTTTTAGTACAAACKTCTTGAAAACTAAGCGCCTTGAGCAGCTTAACATGTGAATAGAGCCCTGAGATAGTGGACCATAATTATAACCAAGTCTTACATCAAAGATTGTTAAAATCTTGATTGCAGTTTAATGCCAATCTCAGACATCAATGTATGGATGCTGAAGTTGTGGCATTACCTCTTTCTTTAAGTTGTTCAGCTCTGGAACACAGCTATCCAGGTAGAGTTATTTTTCAGAACATCTTATCAGCATCTTGTCACAAAAGCAATTAAATAAGCATCTTACCACTCCCTCTGCAGTGAGATAATTCATATGGTGGCAGTTCTTTTATTTGCACTTTGCAAATATATTGAGAGAAGTCTAAGTGTTCTCTTCAGTTGGTATCTCTGTGATATAGACAGAAAAGTTTAACAATGTCTCACTTTTTGCATTCTAGTTTAGTTTTCTTCCTCCTTCCTAGAGACTTCAAAGCCAAATGCATAATTATAGTTCTTCCATTGGGAAAGTAATACAGCAACACCGGGCTTACTTCCTGTCACAGCTATCAAGCCAGGGTGAATGTCTCACAGTTAATATTCAGAGCTCTCTCTTAATAAAGAGATAACCCACAGAYGTTTTTATATTTTAAAAATGTTGAGTGATTTAGAAACTGTCTACACAGGCTGCTCCAACTTAACTATTTATTCATTATTAATAGGTGTATAATACTCTCAGGCAGATTGTACCTATAATCAAAGCAGCATGTAATAAAGGCARGAATCAAGTGCTATTYTCTTGGCTATGGTTTCCAACTAAAACCTGAAGATAGTTCCTCTGTTTCTACTACACTCCTCATTATTTAGCTCACAAAGTCATGATTTTTACTGTAATCTCATTGCATCTTAGTACAGCCTTGTGCTCAGGTTGGGTAGTAAATAAGTGAAATTACCATCATGAAAACTAATGTCAATACCTTCACGGTCATTTCCTAGTGCTCTGTGTTGAACCAAAGTGTGAGGTCTCTATTCCTTTACTAGTCCTCCAGAAAACATGAGAGTTTTGAGGAATTATTAATATTCATCTTCTTCTGATGTGATTTGGTTTCAGAGCCTCCATGGAAACCAGTCAGATTAGAATAATAAAATAAGAGTAAATTGCCTGTGGCAGAATTTGTATATAAAGTCTCTCTAATATATCCAGTCTCTGGACAGCAACAAGAACATAATTGAATTATACTTTTAACAAGATTTCAACGATTGATGAAGCAAATACAATCTCTTTTTTTTAAAAAAAAAAGAACTTTTTTCAGTCATATCTGAATTGTCAAGGAGAGACATCTGATCCAACCCCTTCATGAATTAGTCATTGTGTTTATGTATTGYCTCTCAGCATCCCCATTTGCCACAAAACAGGCCAACCAAGCTTATTTTGCTCTGGCATTATKAAAATCACTATTACCATTGCAAATGCTTCCAGGAGAGAGAGCATTAATAAGAGTCTGTTCCATCAGATCTTGTCAGTTCCTGGGGTGATTAATATTCCTGTCTGCAAGAAGCTTTATATCATTTAGTGAGAGCATATTGCTTGGCTCATAAGCTATTCTTCATGGGCTATGATCAGTGCATTGTGATGCTCCATTATTACAYTGCTGTTTACACAGCTTGGGGTGCCTCTCATAAAACAGTTTGGAAGTGCCCATGTGCAGACAGATTCAGTTCTGAGAGATGAGAAAATCCATCACAAAGATCTTTGGGTTGCCTGGCCTTCCTTGTTCCCCACGTCATGTCCCCASTGGTTGTTGCTACCAACCTTTGCCTTCCTGGATGTGGATGGCAGCTGTTTTTCTGTATGTACGGCCAGAGGACTTGTAGGAGCAATTAGAGGCAGCTGTTCACCCCAGAGCACCATAGGCTCCCTACAGTTATTCTCTACATATATAATGTGTCTGTGGGGAGCTTTTTCTCTGTTTCAAGACAAGTCTTGGCAAGGACTGTCCACAAAGAGTCAAAATCAGCTTTTATTTTCAAGGGAAACCACAAAATCTAGAATTCCACAGGAAGCTTGAGAATTGTATMATACRCTATATACTCACTAACTACCTCTCTCAAATGTCTGTAAATAAGTAGGAATGCAAGTGAAGTAACTTTTCCCCTAGCCCTGGAGCAGAATGCAAGCTGTGATCTCAGGCTCTATAGAATATCCAGTGAAAGGAAGATGTCAGGGAGTTCAGAGACAGAGGACACTGTGTCATGACAGAGGACAGGTAGGTGGCTATGGAAATATTCTCCATAGCTTGAATGGTTGTACGAAGTATACTTCAGGCCACGCAGGAATGGCAAATCCACTTTGGACATGGCTATAGGAGAGGTTTTCAAGCAACAGGCATTTGTTTATCTAGAGTTAAAAGATCTCAGATGTCATTCTCATTGCCAACAACTGGTATTAGCCATTCATCTGATTTTTTTTTTGACAAAAAATCATTAAAAAAGTGAAAATAGCCTATTCAGATCTGACAAATTAATTTAATTATAAACTAAATGTAAGAGAATATCTTTCTGAAAAACATGGAAAAATTACTTCCACATTTTCACTTTAAAATGAATAAATAAATAAACAATTTCATCTAGAAAATACAAAAACATTTGCACTCATTATTTCTTCCCCCAAATCTTTCCAATTCATCATTTTGAAGGGGCATTTTATTTTAAAATCTGTACTGAAGAATGGGGGTGTATTTTTAAAGGAAAGATAATCACAGATAGAAACACCCAAATGAAACATTTCATTCACGTTAAAATAATCAGTTTGGACAGATTTGAGATGAAACTTGCTCAAATGGTTGGTTTCACTTCAGCCTGAGCTAAATTGTTCCTCCTCACTTCCCCTTCCATGTTTTTGGATCAGACAGTGATATTAATTAACATATTAATATTTGCTTAATGTCATCAATGATCGCAAATGGTACCAAATCTCTCAAGTATATTCATTGTATGATTTTATCTAGTACAATCAGAGAAAAATCAGTATTTCACCGGGATTGAGATTGGAAAGATAGGACATCCAATCTTATCTGTCTCTTCAGGATAGCCAAGGTGACTCTCTGAACATGTTCTACAGCTTTCCACAACTGAACTAGAATCACATGGTCAAGCTTTCAGTCTGGAGAACATTTTTAGGGCTTGACTGTAAACYTTGTAAGAAGCAGGTTTTATAATGGAAACAGTGGAAAAACTGAATAYCTGGCACATACAGGTCAACCCTGTAAAAATATCTCACCARATGAATAGTTTGGAAATACAYGGCCAACAGAGATGAACTGGTCATAGATGAAAAGAATCTGTCTTGTGGTATACAGAGAGAAGCACTGCAGGAGATAAAGGCTGAATCTAGAAGGATGATGAAGGATGAAAGACTGGATTGGAGAAGGACACAATAACTAAAACACACTGTGCCTACCTTTAGGTACCTTACAGGARACCTGACTGCAACACTTCCTTTGCTAAATCAGACAGTTTTGCACCTGTGTACAGCTCATTTCCACAAACTGGTATACAGSAAGAGAACTCCTACCCCTTARGGAGCYTGTGATTAGTCCCGGACATGGAAATGCAGAGCCAGGAAGATTTACACCCCTTTAATCCCTCATGAGAGTTTTATGAATAATCTAGCCCTGTCTGTCTGGACAAGTTTAGTCTTTATAGAGATGGCATGATGGCTTGAGGGTTGRGTTTTTTGTCTCATTTATTTATTTACTTCTTAATGGAGAAATGAATAGTTTGGATATTCCCACAATAAATCATTTTGCTAGCATTTGTTGGGTTGGTTTGCTGATCAGAGCATGACCTGAATGTCTGAGTCTGGCTGCAATGGTGGGTTCTAGTTCAGCCTAAGCTAAACTGTTCCTCCACACATCCTCATCCTAGGTTTTTGGATCAGACACTGAATAGAAAAAACAAAGGTGGGGGGGCAAGGAAGGGGGCTGATGATTGTTTTCTTCTGAACCTGCAGGAATCACAAATGTATCTGGTCTCACTTCCACAAAGAGCCTCATACATAAGGGTTTTCATTAATTGCTCCTTCAGATTCCGGAAATAATGTAGATGTAACATGTGTAAAGCATATGAATAGAGATGCAGATAGGAATACAAGTCATGCTGTGGAAGAAGCAGCGGTATCTCAGGATGTAGCACGATGACAAGGTGACATTTAAATTCTCATCTAGAGTTTAAACCCACTGGTTGTCACCTGGCAGTGCTCCCACCTCCAGACAGAGGACAAATGTTTTCCCTTTCAGCCTGAAGTAAAATGGCAAATACTTGCATTTTCCACCGAGGGCAGAGACAGCAACAGGGAATGTAGGATGACCCTTTCTCCCAGGGATAAGGAGAAATATTTGGTGGACTAGTGGGTACTAATGGCAATTAGTGATTTTTTAATTCCTAACATCTTGGATATCAGCAACAYCTAGTAAGAAGTATGACACAAAGACTTTCCTTTCAATACAAATAGGGTATCTAAATGTTTATCTTTAGCATTGAGTCTTTAGTATCACCAGCTGATGACATTGAGTACATATTATCTCTTCTCYCTGAGGCATTATGATGCTTTGAGGCTGCTGTCCAGCAGAAAGACAGATGGTTTGCSCTGCATCACTGCCTTCGCAATGCCATAGCTGAGCCTCTGTATTTGTTAATATAACTTAATAATAATCTGCCCCATCCCTGGTTTAGGGAAGCAAACCTTCTTATGGACTATTTGCACAAAGTGTCTAAGTAAAGAGAACAAATGGGATACAAGCTAGGCAAGCAACATGGAGTCTTTGTGATTTTTAGAACCATTCAACTTTTTCCTTGTAAATGTCCATAAAATAACTTTGTTTTACAAGCACATTTCTGTGAAGCACATCAGAGAACTGCTAAAATATATGAAATGCACCTACCCAATGGAAGGCAGTAAACAGAAGTTCCTTGGTTATTTTCTAGCATTAGGTTACTGCTTGTTAGTATTGTTCCCTTTCAGCTTCTTGGAGACCTCAGCATTCTTCACTGGGTGATAATTACAAAAGCAGCTTTGGAGAAATCACCATACTGCCTTAATGACGGAAAACAGAGCGAGTACAACTGCATTCTCCCTTGTTCTAAGTCAGCATGAATCATCAAATCACCAACTGCTTGCTGTCATCCCTTCTGAGGGTACCCAAGACAACAAAGTCTTATTAGAAGAAGAAAGGCAAAATAATTCAGAAAAGGTAAGATTAAACAATGTGAGCATGAACAAGCAAAGAACGGGCCTGTCTGGTTGCAGACTGAGGCAACAGAATTGCATAAAAATCTGTATATTTATAAAGAAGGCATCTATACTCTAGGGTCAGCATGGATACCACTCTGCAGAGCCACTCAAGGAGGCAAGCAACCCTGCTTATCTGCAATAAGAATATTTGACTGCTCTGGTCATCGCCTGTCTATACACTGGAGAGTGATAGAGGTTTCAATGGCTGAATTAAGGATGGCACTGTGGTCTACTGGTGCCTAAAGGAATAAAAGTGAATTGGTGACAGTTAGACTTACTCCAAAGTAAATAGTGGCGTAATGAAACCAGCTACAACATATTTCCTGAAGTCTATTTCTTGCGCTGAAGACACAGACTTGTCCTCAGCTCTTACAGGACACCCATATACTTTGGGCAAAGTCTGAGAAACAGCTCACTTTTTCTGAAGTGCTTCTTCATTTATAGATGTTTCCTAGAAAAGCTTAAACCTTGTACCATCATGCTGCTTCAGATCCAACATAAACACATCTCTTTCCACTCTAATGTGAAACATTTTTAGTATCGTAACACAAAGAAAGACCTTCCCTTGGTTGAGGAGCATCAGGTTATAGATCACTTAGGCAAAACTGACAACCACACATCCATGGGGTACACAAGAGCACATGAGGAAGAGTCATTATATCTCCTATGTTTATCCTGACTTTTCAAGGTAGTAACTTGGAAAGACAGTTCTGAATCTTAGCTGTAAAAATGTATATATCATTTCTGTGCTTTTTAAAATGGTATCTCACAAAAACATGAGTCACGTTCTTACACAGTCCACCAAAAAAATCCAAACACAGCAAAATTTATTTCAAGAGAAGGCATATTTTCATTTTCATTTTTAAAGTCTGTTTAAAACACTCCTTCCCTGTACACACACATCTTTTCCC
Organism: Eudromia elegans; assembly: GCA_003342815.1. NCBI lineage: Eukaryota > Metazoa > Chordata > Aves > Tinamiformes > Tinamidae > Eudromia > Eudromia elegans. Next base: position 7,583 of record PTEX01000079.1, read on the forward strand.
CTAATGCTTCTTAAAAACATTATCGGTACATGCATGCCCATCTGTATGCATATATATATATATATATGTATGCATATGTATTTATATATAGACAACTATCAGTGCATGTATGTGTGCTTACATAAAAATATACATATATATGTATACACACATGCATATCTAGAAACAATAAAGAATTCTTTTATATTTAGGTAGCCAGCAGTTCAACTGAGCTCTGTGAAAAAAATCTTCAAAACTAGGCTGTCAATTAGCAGAGCATGGGCAGCATGAGGGTATTAGGCAGCTAGGTCATACCAACATGGTAATACACAATATGTACCAAATACCATGATCAGTCACTGATTTGATCACTTTTTTTGTTTAACTGAGCCAATTACATGGCATTAAAAACTGTATAATTACAGCAGCACTTTCCTGGGAGGTGACTTGAAGACAGCCATAGAGCCAAAACCCCTCCTGGTGTAATCTCGGTTAAACTGTTGGAGACCTCCTTAATATGCTCACGTCTTGACAGGCCAAAAGAGCAGCCTACTTCCCTGGCTGCTGGTCAGAGGAAGACAGTCAGTCTTGCACTGAGTACCAAGAGTTTATCCTCCTCATCTTTCCAGTGCATCCTACCAATGAAACAGGAGGTTTACTGAAGGATTTCTGCAAAACACTGAGCAGTTAACCCATATCTCAATTAATCCATAATGCTGACGGGCAGGTACCATGGCTTTGTAACTGTTCTAGCAATCCCTGTATGACTACACAGTTCTTCCTAAATGTGGAACAGTTCCCTCTCTGCCCCTGGATGCCATTGCAATGGACAGTTCTGGAAGTCAGGCTGCCACAAAGAGCAAAATGAGTAATTCCCTCCAGGTTGTCTTTTTGTCATTTTGACTTTCAGGTGCAGAGTCCRTACAATGACTCTGAAGACAAAAATCCACACTCCAGGAAGGCTGTCCCTTCACACTGTTGAGCCAGACAGAACTCAGAGAATCCCTCTAGGGGTGTGGTACGAGGGTGTGGATGGATAAACAGGCACATATGCTCCCATGGAACTGTATCCTTTGCAAAATACTTTCTAAATTTTCTTTCCTTTGACTAAAGAAAATCACTAATTAATCAATTTGCATTTGGCCTCCAAGGCTAAAGGAGGCAGTGGAACATTTCCAGAAGCTTTCTCCTGGTATATGAAAGAGGATAGATGACAGAAAGTGCAAAGCTGGCAAGAATTTCAGGTGGGCAAGGAAGTTTTATGGGTCAGTCATATAAAGCATGAGACTTATAAGCAATGAATGTGCAGTGAATACTTCCTCCTCCTTCGCTCCATGCAGTGAAGAACTGTGCAGACAGAGATAGGCGTGTTGAATCAAGGAAGTGAAGCACAAGACACTAGACAAAATCATAGAATCATTAAGGTTGGAAGGGACCTTTAGAGATCACCTAGTCCAATCCCCCTGCACGCACAGGACCACCTAAAGCATGTGGCACAAGAGTGCGTCCAAGCGGGTTTTGAAGATCTCCGGAGAAGGACACTCCATAATCTCTCTCATCAACCTGTTCCAGTGCTCTGTCACCCGCACTCTAGGGTCAAGAAGATTTTCCCTAAGTTCCTGTGGAATTTTTGATGCTTCAGTTTTTGGATGTTTCCTCTCGTCCTATCAGTGTCCACCACTGAAAAGAGGCTGGGCCCAACTTCCTCACTGCTTCCCTTGAAGTATTTATAGACACTGATTAGATCTGCTCTCAGCCTTCTCTTCGTCAGGCTGAACAGGCCCAGCTCTCTCAGCCTTTCCTCGCAGGACAGATGTTCAGGGCCTGTGATTATCCTTGTAGCCCTGTKCTGGACTCTCTCCAGCAGCTCCCCATCCCTCTTGTACTGGGGAGCCCAGAACTGCACACAGTACTCCAGGCATGGCCTCACTGGGGCTGAGTAGAGGGGGAGGATCACCTCCCTCGACCTGATGAAGACACTCCTCTTAATGCACCCCAGGATCCCATTGGCCTTCTTGGCTATGAAGGCTCACTGATGCCTCATGGTCAGCTTGTCCACCATGACGCCCAGGTCCTTCTCTGCAGTGCTGCTCTCCAGAAGGTCACCTGTACTGGTGTCTAGGTTATTCCTCTCCAGGTTCAGGACCTTGCCTTTAGTCTTGTTGAACTTCATGAGGTTTCTCTCTGCCCAGTTGTTCAGTCTGTCCAGGTCCCTCTGGACAGCAGCACAGCCCTCTGGGRTATGAGCTACTCCTCCCAGTTTTGTATCATCAGCAAAGTACTGAAGGGGCACTCTGTCCCTGCATCGAGGTCATTGATGAATAGATTGAGAATGACTGGACCAAGGACTGAGCCCTGGGGGATACCACTAACTACAGGCCTCCAAGAAGAGTCTGTGCCACTGATCACCACCCTCCAAGTTCTGTCATCCAGGCAGTTCTCAATCCACCTCACTGTCCACTCATCTATTCTACACTTCGAGAGCTTCCCAGAAGGATGCTGTGAGGGATGGTGTCAAAAGCCTTGCGGAAGTTGAGATAGATGACATCGCTGCTCTTCCCTCATCTAACCAGCCAGTCATGCCATATCTTTCGTAACCAGGGCACCCACTCCATTCACCAGTGAACCCACATTTTCCCCTTTCTTCCTTTTGCCATTGATATATTTGAAGAAGCTCTTCGTGTTATCTTTAACATCCCTTGCCAGATTTAATTGCAAATGCACCTTGCCATCCTTGTCACATCCCCACATTCCCTGACAACAGTCCTATGTTCCTCCCAAGGAGTCTATCCTTTTTTTCCACATTCTGTGTACTGCCGCCTTCTTTTTGAGTTTTGCCAGGAGCTCCTTGCTCCTCCTGCCCCCCCTGCCTGACTTCTTACCCATAGGGATGCACCAATTCTAAGCATGGAGGAAGTGCTGCTTGAATACCAACCAGCTCTCTTGAGTCCCACTTCCTTCTAGAGCCCTAGTCCTCACGATTCTTCCAAGTAGTTCTCCGAAGAGGCCAAAGTTGCCCCTCCTGACTCACTCCAGTACTGCCATACTCCCACTGGATGCCATCTGATTCTGGCTGCATGGTACTGATTGTCCCGTCCACATAACATTCTCCTTCCTCGTTCTCGCTTAGTTTAAAGCCCTCCTAATCAACCTGGACAACCTTTTGGCAATGACATGTGTGCCCCTCTTCCTGAGGTGGTTGTCAGTGGGTTCTCTTCACATGAAAATGAAGACAATGAGAGGCAAGCAAGGAACATGATTAACAGATGTATTTTATGCAGAACAGAATACAGAACATGCATATCACTAAATATGAAATTCAGAAGGCCACAGTAACCAGAAGTGAAGGTGATAAGCTTTGGATAGGTTTTTTGATTGCCTAGAAAGGACAATTTTTTTTTAAAAAAAATCTTGTTCTGCAAAATCTGCAGAATATTGCAAAATCAAGTCACTATTCCCTTCAGCATTCATAAATAGCCTAAAGTCTTGTTTAAATGTGTAATTTCTATTTGATGGCATTGTTGTCAAAAAGCCTAGCAATCCTTTCAGCTCAGACACATTTAAATTTAGCAGCAGGAAGAAGAAGTTTGTTGAGTGTGGAATCCACCCCTGCTGCTCCAAAACAATCAGACGCAGGAAAAAGTAATCAAAGGAGAGTTTTAATGAATTATAGAGCCATTGTTTACTGGGGAGGGCCGAAAGCCTGAAGCCCAAGCCTAGAAGACCTCTGTGACCCTGCACTGCCTCTTGGTGGCAAAATATTTGCTTAAAACTACATCAAAACAACACAATATGTGTATTTGAAGGCCAAGGGGGAAAATGTTGAGAAAAATAATGGAAATTCCCTGAGTCTCTGAATGCATTGAAGGTTTTTCCTGAAAAACAGGTTGGTAAACAGCAGTCGTATTTCACAGAATGAATCACAGAATCCTTAGGGTTGAAAGGGACCTCTAGAGATCATCTAGTCCAACCCCTCCCCGGTTCCAGCACAGACCCCTATAGCACATGGCATACAGGTGAGTTTTGAAGATCTCTAGAGAAGGAGACTCCACAACCTCTCTGGGCAAACCGTTCCAGGGCTCCGTCAGCCTCACAGTAAAAAAGTTCCTCCTCACATGGAGATGGAACTTCCTGTGTTTCAATTTAAAACCATTACCTCTTGTCTTATCACCAGCCACTACCGAGAACAGTTTAGCCCCTTCCTCCCTACAATCATACCTCAGGTATTTAAACATATTGATTAGGTCCCCTCTCATCCTTCTCTTCTCTAGGCTAAACAGGCCCAGCTCATTTAACCTCTCCTCATATGGTAGGTGCTCCAGTCCCTTGATCATCTTGGCCGCTCGTCTCTGAACCCTCTCTAGAAGCTCCACGTCCTTCCTGGACTGGGGAGCCCAGAACTGCACACAGTACTCCCGGTGCTGCCTCAGCAGGGCTGAGCAGAGGGGCAGGATCACCTCCCTCAACCTGCTGGCAATACTCCTCCTGATGCAGGCCAGGATCCCATTAGCCTTCTTGGCCATGAGGGCACATTGCTGGCTCATGGCGAGCTTGTTGTCAACCAAGACTCCCAAATCCCTCTCCACAGAGCTGCTTTCCAGCAGGTCAGCCCCTAATCTCTACTGGCGCCTGGGATTATTCCTGTTCAGCTGCAGGAGTCTGCATTTGTCCTTGTTGAACCTCATGAGGTTTCTCTCGGCCCAACTCTCCAACCTGTCCAAGTCCTCCTGGATGGCAGCACAGCCCTCTGTGGTGTCGGTCACTCCACCCTGTTCGGTGTCATCCGCAACACCAAATGTATTTATATGTTCAGTAGGCAATGTCTCCCCTGACAGGGTTAAGGGGCAGGCTGTATCTACCAGGCCAATTATGAAAAAATAATCTTTTGCTCCAGTGCCATTGAACACTGGGGAACTGGGCAGSTGCGGGTACAGCATGTGGCTGAGGGCAGTGCGTGCCCATAGAGATAAGGGGCAGTGCAGAGGTGGGTGTGCAATGCCCTTGATCCTCTGCAACCAGCCGTCCTAGGTTATAAAGCCAACTCTGCTATCTGATGGGACTGTCAAAGTGAATGCCTTGAATAGGGATGAGGAAGCTCTTCTGGAGAGGAACTGGGAACAGGAAACTCATTTTTTACCAAGGAAATTATTATACAAAAGCTCTAGATTTTTTCTTGGGCTTTGGAGATGTGGCTTACCCAGAACTTTCACCTGAGATGAACAGGCAGGACATTAAATCAGTGCTAATGAGTAAAAGCATAATTTTACTGCGGTGCTCACCAGCATGTATTTAACCAGAAGCATTACTTGAAAGCAGCCTGCTGCACTTGCCTGTAAGAATAAGACACCATTATTCTCTGCCCTCACTGGTGATATTTTCAGGGGAAAAGTCCCTGCCAAACTGCTTGCATTTATCTCAAAGAGCGAGAGCAGTTATTTTACAGCTTAAATGCACCACCTCGCGAATTACACAGGAATTTCCTTATGTCATGAGTCTATCACTTGTAGTACTCTTAACTGTCACATCTACCTCTTACATTTACTGAAATGTTTGGCTTGATAATCACCTGAAGCATGTATTGTCTAGTGGCTGCTTTCTTACAAACTTTAAAACCTTATTCTATTATTAGATGAGATAGGAGGAATTCAACATAAAGCTGTCTTTGATGGATTTTTGAAGTTACACTACTCTGTTTTTGAAGACAAAAAGACAGGCAGACTAGTTCATACTAATGTTGCTGAAGAACCTGATTATGCAAGCTTTCTCAGAATTGTATAGCACAGAAACAAAAGGAGTCACTGGCCCTCATCTTCCTCACAGCTGCGAGACCCACATGGATGTTCTGGGGCTCTGTGGAGGATGCTGCAAGCTCAAGGGAAAACTGAAGTCCCAGCTCTCCACTGCAAACTTTTAACTGCACAAAGTTTTCTGTAAAGCTTGGTGATGGGAAGCAAATAAATCTTCCTCGCTGCCCACTGCTGATGGAGCACAGCATAGCAGTTGGTTGCATCACCTTGCACTCCCAGTTCTACACCTGGCTTGCTTCCTGCTACATTGTTGCTTCTAAGATATTTCCTTCCATCAGGTCGTTTTCCACATCCTTTTCATTTGCCAGTGTAAGTAAATGACGAGTCTTGAGAGAGCTGAACTGTGCACCAGAGTCTTCCTCGTAAGACAACCCAGTTCCAGTACAACACCCTGATACTGAATCTGTGCTAAGCCAAGTTAGGGTTTTCCTAGCTCAAAAGGCTTGGAAACTCAAAGTGTGGCAAACATCTTTAGAAATCCCCTCTCATGAAAAATTCAGCCAGGAATGAAATAATGCTTTTGTTGGTATTTGGTTAATAAATATAAAATAAACCTGATAGTCATGGCCAATATGATGCCAGTTTCTCTCCCATGTTTGTAACAGACTTCCTGCAAACTTCCTTCACATTTGCCTTGAGCACAAAGATTTCCCAGAGCTGACCCACACAGCAAAGGCTGCTACAGAGAACGAGTACAAACCCTGCCACACTTCTTGCGGGTACACAAATATAAAGGCATTTGAGTAGAAGGAAGCAAACAGGTATAAAAAATAAGCAAATAAGCAAGAAAGTGAATGCTTCCCTAGGGAAAATGGGCAGATTAATATTAATAGCCAACCTTCCTCTGGAAAAAAATATCAGTGAGAGGGTGGCGCAGACAGCAGTTAGTAACAACAGTAGTGCAACAGGCAGAGTAAGTTTTATAAAAAGTGACAGTCTGCTCAGCCTCGCTCTCCATAACCCTGACAATTCACCTCCTTGCCCACTGAAATTAGTCTCATCACACCAACYTTAACCARGTAAGAGMCATGTCCTCAGTAAAGGTAAAAAAAATGCCTCTCTAGCCATGCATTACCTTYCTTTATTAACGCTACTGATCATTGTACTCACACGTTTGGCAGCATCACACATGGCTTGGCAGTGCCCCAACAGATCCCTCTGGCATATGGGAAGGGACRYGTCCTGCACACTGTAATTTAGACAGGAAGYAACCCAGCAGTTTCCAGGTTAATAGCTCTAGYATTTCCCAGTCCAGTTTCCAGGGAAGTTTTGATTCCTCCATTTGCCAGTTAGTAAGCAAGCTTTCATTTTGCTCATCACTAGGCAGCATGATGTCACTAACAACCTCTGAATTTTGTCATTATTTCTGTAAAGAGCCAACTGAATGAGACAGATCTTCAAGGTATCAGTCCTTTCAGAGTCTGGATAAGGGGAATACATATGTATGCAAAAGTCAGCCACCTCGGTGGTAACAGGAAATTCTATCTGACAGAGTACTTGAAGTTTAACATGAAACAAAATTCCTATTGCTTTGTATAGCTGCTTCATCAGATAACTGCCAAAACAAATATTTTTATTTCATCTACAACTATTACACTACTAGCAGGTTTGTTAAGGTCTCAGACTTCGTTTTATTTTTACCTCTGCAAAACCTCCAGATATCCATATGTTTCATCTGTACAACACAATTGTTTTATCAGGCATACTGTTTTCCAGGCAAAATTAGGACAAAGTTTTATACAAACTCACATAATTTCCTATGCACTTGTATCACTTCAAGAAGCCAGAAATATTTCATTCAGATGAAGTGTGAAGATTCAGGCTACAAGGGAGAATTTAAAAGTGGAGACTATCCATGGAATGGCCAATGTGGTCACTAAAATTCACCTTCTACAGATTTTTTCAAGACCAGTTAAGAGATCTTTAGCCAGTTTAACATCCACAGTTCCCAGAGCTGCTACAAAAGCTATAAGCAGTCATCATTTCTGTAGACTAAGTTCAAAAGAGCTCAAAGTGCACTACATAACATTAAAATCTGAGGCTGACTGCATCTAAAAAATTCGCACCTGTTCAACTACATGCCTGTACACTTACATGCATACACCTGATTTTCTAGAACATATGCAGTACTGTTATTCTGATCTACTAATGCCTTTCAACACTATAACTACCGCCTATACGTGCAGGACAGCACCAAACAAAGCCTTCATAGTTCCATTTAGTACAATTTAGTACATCTATTTCATATTAGGGAAAAAATGCACCCAGATATTATATATGTGTCTAAATAAGAACCAAGATGCTTGCTGTGAGTTACTCTGAGAACTCGATCTGCCATGTAAATAAGCTAATACAATTCAGAGTCTCAGCTTTTTCATTGCTGGTAGCTTTAAGTCCTTGTCCAAATTTAGAGTCATGTTGTGGATTTGCATGAACATACTGATGCCTATAAGAACATGATGCTTATATATGTAAACATAAGCCTAAATACAACCAAACTTAGTATTTTTTGACATTTATTCTCCAACCACAAGCCCTCACAAGCATCATTTAGCCTTCAATCTGGAAAAAGCCATCATGTTTCAAAATGTTAGTCACAAATAAAATGCAGATGAACGGGTTAACATCTGAAGCAGAATATATACTTTTTTTAGCTGTCAGAAAAAAAAATACCTACAGTTTCATTTCTTTATGAAAGAAAACATGTTTGCCTTGTCTTCTACCTGTAATAAAAAACTTGGAAAATCTCTGGAGGAAAAAAAAAACTAAAAGGCATAACTATCCCACGCCTTCCTCACTCTCTCCTACAATTGTATAAAGTAAGGAAGTAAAAGGCTGGTAGAGACTGAAAAACATGTTTTTCTTTGAAAGTCCATCCACAGAAAGATTTATCAGTGGTGGCAAAACACACAAAAACATTATTTTGTAAAAAGAGGAACAAACACGTCCCTCTTTTCACTGAAAACTGGAGGATGTTTCCTTGCTGTGAAAAATAGTTTTCATTTACGGCTTTTAGTCTGTTTCTGATCACTAGAGGTCATTGAAGTCTTAGACCACTTAGATCTGCAGAGCTATGCTGTGTATTTTTGCCTCCCAGTCAGAAACAGTCTTCCTTCTTCAAGGATTAAGGTCACCAAAGCTTTCCATGGATAAGGAAAACAACAACATTCGCTATATACTTTCAATAGGTACACGACTGCTGCTGATCAACGAAGGCTGTGTAGATGGACAGAGACAGGCTGTGTCCACACAGCCTAATAAAAGCTGGACATATTTCGCCTTTGTCAAACTGCCTCCCTGGGAGCTCCTCACAGGCAGATGAAAACAGCTGCAAGTGCCTAAAGATACAGAAGCACCAGCCACATTAGGTCCCACAGATCCACTGCATGCCCTCTAGTCGGAGACATGCAACCTTCAAAAGATGATGCAGATAGGATCTGCATTGTGCGGACATTAAAGGACTTGGGAATATCGAGGATGGTACATTCACACTGAGTCAAAAGCACTCTGGGATGTATGTGGACAGCCATAGGAAAAGAAACAGATCACCCTACGCTGTTGCTCATAAAGATGATTTTTTTTTCCATGCTTGCTTCAGTGTTTGAGGGTCCAATCCCAGAAGATACTGGGGCAAACCCTGAGCCTACTAGTGCAGTGTGGATACAGAACAGAAGGAAAACTGGGAGCTATCCCTAGACTCCCTCCTTCCAACACACAAGCGTCTGCCACACATAAAAAAAGCAAGAGATGATCCCTGCTGGGAAGATAGACCTCTTCCAAAGGCAGGAAATTTACTTTACATCATATGTCAGGTTCACAGTTCAGCCAAAGCCAAAATCCCTCTCTGGTTTAAGGGAGCAATCTGGTAGCTCTTAGGGTTCATTATGGTACTGTGGAGATATAATATTACCAGTTAAGAGCTTTATTCCTCTCACTCCTCACAGTAAGAGTCCTAGAATCAATTATCTCCTACCAACCCTTTTGGCTCCCTTCTCCCATCAGTTTGCATCAGGGAAAGTTGCTCCCAAAGAAAACAAGCATGTATTCTGAATCCTTCCACTCTAGTCTCACTAGGATTCTCCAAAAAGGGACTAGGATTCTCCAAAAAGGGACACTTCTCCTGAGTGAAGATGCCTGAGGAAGAAAAAAAAATACAGAGTTTAGAACAAAGTTGTTTCTTTCTTTCTCATTTACTACGCATCCATTATGTCAAAATGATAGTTCAAAAAGCTTTGAGAAGCATTTTGCTATGGCATGAAGAAGTACTCTTAACGAGGACAGATGCAAAAAAACTCTCAGGTTGACGTGCCTTGAATTCTAATGAATTCAATAAAGAGGTGTGCAGAGCACTGAGAAAAATAAAAAGGTCACTATATCTCTGCTGTAATGATCTAGAGATAATGGGACAAAATCAATCTGACATACACCAGTTCCTTCGCTATCACCTTAATCAAGGCACAAACACAAAACAAAATTCACCAACTGACCAAGAAAAGGCTCTGCTTTAGGACATCCCCTCTCCAACCACAACAAGGGGAAACCAAAGGCATTCTTCAGTGGTGGAAACCCAGGTAGAATACTGCTTGGCTTCCTGTAGATAAATGCAAAGTATCCTGATTTTAGGAATGCATAGTTCTTTTAATGACACTGAGAACATACGAATTAAAGAGCAACCCACAACTTTGAAGAACAATTAATTCAAAGAGAAAATTCAAAGAGAAAAGTCTAAAGAATGGTGGAGGGCTGGAATGCTTTGGAACATACTGCTGCCTTCTGGTAACATGTGTTGATAGGGAATAAGGATAATGATAATATTGTTGCCATTATTAGAACCAATTAATTACATTAATGGATATGTGAGTAGAGGGAGTAGGGAGAGCCTGACTACTTTGTAGGCATATCAATAATAAGGCATTAGTATGTCATATCTCTCCTTGTAGTCCAAAGCACTTAAGCAAATTAACAATGCTTCTAACTATGTCACTTGATTAAATGATGTCCGTCTTTTTCTCTGCTTGCATCAGGTGTGTACTGTGGAATTTCTGACCCAGCTTTAGAGGGACCATAAATAATATCATCTATCACAGACAAAGAAGGGCTACAAAGCAAGTCCATCAGATGCCTTCTTCAGAGAAATTGTGGTGAAGATTGAACCTGACATAAGAATTAGGAATGAAAGAGGGGATGTGACTTTGCCTGCTGTGGCATTATTTCTGGCTTTCATCTGGGAGGCAAACTGACTGAGCAGACACCAAGTGTCAACTGTTCCCTATGGATGACCCAGGCTAATCTTGGCCAATTGTCATGCCCAACTCACCCTTTTGTTCACTATGCAAGATACCAACTATATGGATCACTTGTAAACCTAAACCAAAGGAAAAGAAATGCACCATCAGTGAAGAAGAGGTTAGGTAAACTTTTATCAGATGGCTAAGCACAGGAGGATAGCTGAACTGAGCTCCTGGAGATCTTCCCAAGTCCTGCATATTCAGGTTTCTATCCCTACTGAAAACAGTTCTTGAACTCTGCTGAGAACAAATTGAATTGTTTCGGCATTGAAAGGCTGAAATGCTTTGCAAAGGTTCTTCAAAGCCATGCCAGACTGATGCAAGAGATCTGTCTGTGCTGATGCTCCAGAGGAGGAGTGTATCCAAGTACAGTAGTTCCAAGAGAGAACTTTCAACCATCCTGTCCCACTTCCCTGGCAAACTTCCATCAGTTTCAGTGGGACTTCATTACATATCAGTGTCTAAGAACGAGCCACAAAAGATAATTGCCTGGTGCAGTGAGGAGTGAGTCAGCCCTGCAGGAATGCCTCACGCCCTTCCTCACATGTGCTTCCACTTGAAGTGCACTGGCTTACACTGTGGCTAGGCCACATATTAACCTTCTAGCAGTGGGAAGTACTGGGCCTACTCCAAACATAGGAGATCAAGGGGAGGGAAAAAAGGAAAACAAAAACCCAGGGAATAAGACTTAGAGAACAGAGATGCTTAAGGTAAGATCAACAGGAACTTTTTAGCATTTCAGAGCTTCTTCACCCCAGTGTTGAGTTCTAGCAGAGCTAGCACCAAGGGACAGATCTATCACTTACAAAAAAGTTCCTCCCACAATTCAGGCCATTGTGAAGCACATCTTTAGAGTCTGTTCACATACTTTCACCTTACATATTCGTATTGCAGAATGGTTTAAACATCAAGAAACATATTTGGAGTTTCCTCTGTGAGAACAAGTTACATATGAAATGATGAACTGGAAACACTGGAGTAGCTATTTCACGTCTCATTATTTTTCTTATAACTAGGTTAAAATAAGAACAAGTACCTATTGCTTTTATTCAGCTTGAAGCCCCCACTGTTTCTTAGTGAGATCTGACAAGGCTTGTCAGCTGAAGATTGGCTTGTCTGCTTTACCAACCAGATCAGTCAACCTATCAAAATCAATTATTTCAATCAGCAGATTTGCTTCTCCCTTTGAAATTACAGTCACTTGTAATGAAAGAATATGTTTGCTTCTGTGTGCATGAAAATCTCAGAAAATTTCACGAGGAAATCCTTCTACTGTGAGACTTCAATCCACTAGTGGCAAAGGCATTCAGGTAGTTTGGGTTATAGTGGACATAAGCAGGCATAAACCATGAGCCATGCACAAGTATATAACAGCGATCAGTAACACACATCAGATCACTGTGGGTTTAGACATACATGGAGTAATTATTCTAGATTGTGAAGCCATACCAGGGCAACATAGCTTGCTGGCAGGGAATAGGATAATATGACAGCATCCTTCATTGCAGTACTGTACTTTTAGGAATTATTTGGTGAGGAAAAAGCTGAATGTGAAGCAAGGAATAACTTCTGAATTTTGCTGCTTCCTACTGCTCTGTTTCCATAACCTTGAACACTGGGTAAAATATCCAGACATTCAAAAGACTCAGATCTATGGGTGGAGCAGACAGACACAGCTCTGGCATTCTGAATTTGCTGTGAAAAGTTGAGCAGAGACTTCACGTTCAAAATCAAAAACAAGAAAACTTACTATTTTTACTTATTTGATTTTTTTTCTCCTGTCTGCTGCACTTTACTCTCCTTTGAGATATAGCTTACCTTCCTGCTCTTTTAAAAGAACCCATCAAACTTGAACTTTAAAGCCAAATTTGTGATTGGCTATATAAATACAGAATTAAAGAAATGAATACCCATTTTAACTATACTCTGCTAGCAACTGCCTAAATTCTTTCTTCAGGACTGTAATAGATGGTGTTTAAAAGTACAGCTGGTTTTTTGAAGACTCTATTTCATACTTCTCAAAGAGACCTCATCATAAGAGGGAAATTGCTGAATGAGACAAGCACCAGATGTCAGCATTATGTAGTCATGTAACACTCATGGGATACAAGAATTTGATACACACACACACACAAACCTACATAATGTTAAGATATATCATGAGAAAACATCAGAGGGTGACCACATTGTAATGCTTTGTCACATCACTCACATGAAGATGGTGTGGCAGTATTATAAAATTATGTTGCAGAAGCTGCTGACACAGGATCAGCATCTAGCCATGAAGCTAAAAAGCATTTGCAAGCACTTGTAAGGATTATCATCTTCTAATTAAACTCCAAGTCAGTTAATGAGGAGCAATGTGGGCGCGGAGGAGTGGGAGCACTGGGGCATCTAGAGGCATATCCCAGCCTTCAGGGCAGGACTGAAGCTTGAATTATGACCTGAAGCTTGAATTATGATCTACCACTGCATCCGTTATGGCACTCCAGTGGTTAACAGAAGCTCTCTTTGTCCAGGGGTTGCTGGGGAGACGGTTCCTGTACCTCAGGAAGCAGAGAGAAGTGAAGTTTCCTGTTTTGAAGAAGTTTTAAGAACTGTTTTCCTCCAATCAGGCAGCAGATGCCTAGGCAGGAAATGGAGAATACAGCTGCCACTGCTGCCACTGTACTGCACTAAGCAATGCAGGCAAGGCCAACCATAGTAAAAAATCCCCAGTGGTAAGTAGTTTGCAGATTTAAGGGGAGGACTTGAGGTGGAAGGGATCAAGACTGACACTGGAGCAAGACCAAAACAAATCATAATCTAAGAGGATATGGGCATTTAACTTCCTCCATATATGTATTTTTCACACAGCTCATTGTGCCCAGCACATGACCCTGATTAAAAAAAAAAAAAAAAAAGAAAGAGAGAAAGAGACCTTGAGATGTCTACTAATAGTCGTAGTTCCAAATAATACTCTGAGTAGCAGTTGCCATAATTTCTGTAATTTTCTCTCTAGCTGGTGATTCACTGATGAGATAGCATACGTTGGGGGGTCTCCAATGCACAATCCTGCCAATTGCAGGCAGTCATAATTTCTCCAGCTTTATAATTTTTTTTCAGATCAACTTTAGCGAGAATGCTTGCTGACCTCCAAGAACAAAGTTTAGCTCTGTCCCTAGTGAAGCTAAAGCTCCTGCTTTATACCAAGATTCTGCCTTTTTCAATCAGTGTCCAATATTTTTTCACTGAAATCACTTTTACACCTGCATAATGTCTCTCCCTCAATGGCATAGCTCTTCACTTAGACTTAGGATTATATAAATTCTCAGACTGAGCCATTACCTATAAAAATATATATATTCTAAAACAATATACAAATATATTCATTTCTTTTTTTAAGAGAAAGCAACACATCTCAGAAACTGACTACATAACAGGAGCCTTGACAGCACTGTGAACCAGACCAGATTCACATAAACATCCTTCCTGAGAGTACTGGTGCTTTCATTAGGATTCCTTTTTCAAAAATGGCCAGTGAAATAATCAGTTAATAATTAAGCAGGAGTTAAAGACATGTCTGTAAAGTTTTGCAGCTATATTCCTTTGTAAGGAATATAAAGGCATGACTGGTCTCCCAAGAACCAACTCCACTCTCCAAGCCTCCCCTAAAGCTTTATGGGGTCTGTCTTTCAAGAGCTCTGCCCACCTGTGATGAATCCCCTTAAGCACATAATTGGCAGTATATTTTCAGTATTAGTCAAGAATAACTGAAAATTGTAATGCCTTTTTTATTTTTGCAAAAATATTTACTAGAAAAAGATATGCTACAAAGCAAAATGACAATCTGCCAGAGAAATTTAGTACCTCACAAATGTAATTCTCCTCTTCTTCTCCCCTCTCCATACCATTTATGTTTTTCTTCACTTTTCTTGCCTGTTTTTAAGATAGAAATTCTTAAGGGCCAAGCCTGGGACTGATGCCTGTCATTTCTCTGCTACTAGTTTGATGTAAGGAAGACCACAAATGCAAAGCAAAGGTAACCAGCAAGCTATCTACCAAAAAAGGCAGGTTCGTGTGCAAAATTCTGTCCGTATGTCTCTCTCTATATATGCCAGGAAAAATTGTAACAAATTGCACCAAGCTGAGGGGATAATGCTATAAACTTCAACACAAGCAAAAATCGACTTAGGACTCGTTAGGTCTACTCTACCTAGTTGCTGAGCTGGGTCTCTAAAGGATCAAAGATTTCATCTCAGTCACCAGAAGGCTTAGAATATTTGTTTTAATAGCATTCTCGTGAGTTTCTGTCGCCCCAACAGAGGTTCCCCACTAAACCTTGAGACCTCCTGAGAGCAAGAGATGAATGTTCAGTCTCCTTCTCTAACCACGGCATTAAGTCCAAACCGCAGTATCCTGTCTTGTGCCACAGTCCTAAGGCCTGCCAATGCACCTTAAATCCTGGTACAACAGTGTTGGCAATAGCTCTCCTGGCTTCCAAGGCAATTGGCCAGTGATGAGCTGTCATAAMAAACAACACTTCCAATTTCCTGGCTCTGAGCCTCTTGGTGTCATGCAGGTTTTTGAGCAAAGAGGAAAAAGAATCTGAGGAATTTATGGAATAATAACTCCAGATACTGCAGGGCAGCAAAATACCACACATGGAAACTTGTCATCAGGCAGCAATGACATCAGTCTACAACTACCCCAGTGCTATTTCATCACACCAAAGAAAAATTTGTAAAAAGAATTTACCAACTGCTGTAGTCACAGTTGGCTTTTACTATATCCAGCTCATCAAACCACCATATTTCACACTGAATGTTATCTTCCAAGATATGCCAAGAAATGCACCCCATTATCAACCTGTATTCACTGTTTTCTACCTTACCTTAGTAAATTATTTGTCTTTTTGTAGCTAGCAGTTTATACGCAACCAATTTATTCTTAACAGTTGCAATGCTTGTGTACAGTAATGGTAAAAAACACCTGGTCAGTATTCATTCATTTCAACATAACAAACTTTCCCCTAAGTATTTAACCTTTCAGATATCCCAGGCATCCTTACAGAGATGAAGATGAGGGATTAGCTACCCTATGTATTCTGCCCTATGGATCTATGGACTTGGACTTTGCCAAATAATCAACTAGAGTGAGTGCCAAACTCCTCCTTCCCCTGTCCCCCAAGATTTCCCAGGTGAACAGATTATCAGCAAGAATGCCCCTGAAAATATAAAAATAGCATGGAAATAGATGGTTTCTCAGACAATAAGGACCAGATATGTGTAAAGATATATAAGATGATATCAGTTTCTGAAACTGTACCCAGAAGAAAGTAGGAAGTTTAGCTAAATGTTATTTGGGGCCAATCTCCTCTCTCATCCCCTTTCCCTACCACCACCCTCCCCAAGAAAAAAAACCTACACTGTATTCTTAGTTTAATGCCAGCAAATTGTTCAAGTAAGGCTGGGGACACCAAAACAGTAAAAAATAGTATGTGCTACTAAATATGGCTAATGAAGAACAGGCAGCAGGAAAATGTCCCGGAAGACTGCTCATAATGAAGTCATCCCACTCTGAAGAAGTCACTCTGTAATAGCATAGAGAGGCTTAAAAATAACAACTAGCATGCATCAATAGCACAGTATGATATAGAGAGATCACAGAATTTCATTAAAATGGCAAGCAGAGTGTTAAAGTTATGGTAATAAAAAACAAGACTCTAACATGCTACCCAGGTCTGATGTAATAGGGCACTTAAATATATCCAGTAGTTCTACTTAAAATGGATTATCCACTTGCTTAGATCTAAGCAACTACTTACTCTGCTAGATAGAGACCTAAAAGCCTAGAACAATCACTTGATTTTTCTATCATTCAACTCATTAAATGCATAGTAGGATTATATTTTGAAGGAAATCCTTTGTTAAAGATCATCTCATTATTAAAAGACAGTAGAATTTAAATATATATATATACACACACACATACTTAATTCAGTTCAGGAACAATGAAATATATTTCTTGGATTCATTTTTAATAAACTAAGCCATGGATTCTTCCTGAGAAAAATTACTCCTCTGTGCTGATCCTGTCTGCTGCAAAGGGTGCTTTATATGGTTTGACCTCTACCCTACAACAGTCGTCTTTGCAACGCAGATTTGCAAAAGTATAGGATATTCCTCTTTTGGCTGGAAAGGTTTAATTTGACCCTTCAGAGCCTCCTGAACACATTCATGTTCCAGGTGTTCCATTTATTTTTAATACAAAACATTCCTCATTATTTGAATTTTGAAGAGGGTCAGAGAATAATCAGTCAAATTTCAAGGGGGTCAAGCTATAAAGCTCGTAAAGCTTTTCATCACTTCACAACCAGAAACTGTACCCTAGATTGTCTGCAATCACTGCACCCAAATTCTAGCTTAATTGCTCATAAAGTGTAGTTCTCAGAGTCCAAATTAGGCTAAACTGCTCAAGACTATATTTCTTAGTGAACAGTGTAATATCTCCTGGCAGTGCATGTGTTGCATTTTAAGACAATACAAACTAATTCAAAGTTCACACCAATCAGTTTTGATGCAAGAGAGGAGTCAGCAGCTCCTGGGGGTACCCAGACACCTTGCCCTTCATGGTGAGAGGCCAGCCCAGCCTCAAGCTACTAATGAAACACGAGGAACAGGAATTGTCCCCTATTGTTATGTCCAGGGTTCTGCTGGAGTGTTTAGCTCCTTTCAAAAAAATACAGTGGGGAGGGAGGAAGAGGAATCCTTCTTTGCTCCATGAAATTGTCCATGAAGTAGTTGTTCAACACCCATTAATTATTGTTGTTGTTTGCCCTATAGTAGAACACAAAGGATTGTGAGTTCTGAGTGATGTGAACATTAGAAATGGCAAAACAGCTCTGCAGACCACCTAGCTGAATATCTGCAGAACTTTCCCCTCTTCACACCCAGCAAGTTCTGCATTGTTAGCAATATACTTAACCAAAATTTTCCATTGTGTATCTAGTCCCAGGTATGAAAAACTCCGAAATACCAGGGCCCACATTTTTACCTCACCTATGAAAATGCTTTTCTTCCCTTGTTTCACCTACTCCCTCATCAAAGTGTTTTATTAATTTAACTGAAAAGCCATTCTCCTGGAAAATGTGTTTACAGTATTTTTTTTCAAATCACCTGTATTGAATTCTACTTAATTTTTAATTTGTGCTTTCTTTTCCATTGTTTCACATATACTTTCTTTTTTTCCCAAACTTTGAGAAACCTTGCATTTTTATTACTGGAACTCCTCTAGATTATATTTTCTATTAGTGTAAGGGCTTTGTATTAACTGACACAGACATCAGGGCAGCAAGAATAAATCAGGGACCAGTGCCTCAAGTTATGAGAATGTCAGATGTCTACCAACCATAGTTGAGTCAGGGAAACCCATTTCATTCCAAGCATCAGGGGACATACCAGCCATGCTGTGCAATTAGACAATAGAGCCACATCCTCTTCTCTTTCCTCAGGTATCTCAACCAGGATAGTAATATAAAAGCTACTACTGTCAATGACATATACACCCCTGAAACCATCCAGAAACAAGCACACATTTTCACTAAGACAGAAGCCGTTTTTAAGCCAAGGGAATGTGACACCAGACTACAGCTACTCAGAACTCCTGGGAGCACACGTGGTTTGCATGAGAGGGATTGCCCCTGCCTCCCTTGCACACAGACACCACTCCCGGTAGCAGACAATGGTCCTAGGGATACTCCGGCTGGGGGCAGGGAGAGACGGGCACTATCCCGAGGCTCTTCTCCAAGGGGTACACAGGTGGGTGGGCCCTGTCCCACATGGAGAACTGGGAAGGGGGTAAGTAGGGGAGGTGAAGGAGGTGGGTAGACAGGAGGAGATGGGATAGGTGGAGGAGGAGGACAGAGGAATAAAGGGAGAGATTGAGCGTAGGGGCGGCAAGGAGGGTGGGGGGCAAACGAATGAGCAACCTGCTGTGCCTTTAAATTTCGGCCCATCTGGACATCCTCTGCCCCTCGCTCGCCCCGGATGAGCCTCTGCGCCAGCACTGCAGCGTGGAGCCCGGTCCCGCGCCGGCCACCACCACCCCCACGGCAGGCTGCGCTGCGCGCGGGGCAGGGCGGAGGCCGCTGCGCTGACCGCCCCCGAGCCGGCACGGCGCCCGCCCAGCGCCGCCGCCCGCGCTCCGGCTGCCCCCGCTCGCGCTCCCCGTGCCCCAGCGCGGCTTTAGGGCCGGGCGCGGCGCGAGGGGCGGCGGCGGTGGAGGCCCCCGGGACCATGCACTGAGCGCCTGGGGCCAGCGAGCAAAGTTGCCGTGGAAGATGAACAACGCCGGTAAGTGCGCCTCCCCGGGACGACTCCCCGAGCCTGGACACCTTTCCTCTGCGACCGGCAAGCGCTGGCCAGGCATCCTCTCCGGAGAGCATCAGCCTCCCCCTGTCTGGGCACGCTGCCCTTGGGGCCATTAYGCCGGGGCCGGTACTGTCCGCCTGGGCACCGGTCCTGTGCGGCCGGCCCGCCCCGCCCGCGCTTCCCGCCTCGGCCGACGGCCGCCCGCAGGCAGCGCGTGCGGTTGCGCCCGCCGCAGCTCCCCGGGCGGGGAGGGGCAGAGGCTCGGGGTCAGCCGTGCTGCTGCTCCGGAGGGCAGAATGAGGTGGCTCTGCACTCCTGCACCCTCTCGGACAGGTTCAGCCTTACACAAAGCCCCTAGGAAATCTGCTGGGACTTCCCCTTGTCCTCTTGGAAAGTTTATTTTGCGGATGCTATTTTTTTTATTTTTTTTAGAATTTCAAGCCCAAACCATTAATCTTCTGTGTTTCCTAACTCTTCCGCTTCCCCCTCTCTCCCCCCCTCCCCTGGCCCCCAATTTTCACTGGAAATTGGAAGGGGAAAGGCACAGGAGATGACGAGGGTACACACACAAACAGTACGGTTTTCAATAGTGGTTTTTTTTTTTTTTTTTAATGTCACAGAAGAACTGAGGCAACATGTAAATTCTCCACCAGCCATTTCTGATTGTCAGGGTTAGGGATACATTTTTTTAAAAAGTAACAATCTAAGAAACAATTGCTACTAATTCTGGAATTATTTAGAAAATCTCATGTTGCATCTAGAGGTAAAGACAAAGCATAGTAGTCAGTCTCCTTGCACTAGCCCTGCAGTTTTCCATCACGTTTTGATTTTCCACAGGATGAATGCTGCTGGGCACCTCAGTTGTATGGGTATATCCTGATTTCCAGTGATTTCGCTGCTAACTACAACTTTCTTGTGTTGGGAAACTGAATCACTGTTTGCCGAAACACAGGAAGATAGGACTGGAAGGATCTCCTGGGTCAAATTCAGCCTTCTGCTGCTGTATCAGGAAGACAAACCCTCCTCTGAGCTTAAAGGAAAAGGTCCCCTTTCCTGGGGGGGAGGGTGAGTGGGGAGGAGAGCAAGATGCCTTCCTCTCCCACATAAGAAGTGGTGCCATTTCCATTGTGCTTTCTGATCCTAGTGGGACTGCATTATGCCTCTCGCAGGAGACAAACCCATTTGCGTACTCATAAGGGTCCCCCCAAAACTCATAAAGCCAAAATTTGCTTTAGCCATGAACCTCTAACCTCTCTTTCTCCATATCTCCATTATTTAAAACAGAGCAGTTCTAATCTGATCCTGCTTTCAATGGAAGTGCAGTGTAAGGAATATCCAATGCATCTGTTTGTAAAATGTTAAACTATGAGCAGCCTTTGCTGCCCAGGCACGTAGGACTGAACAGAACTACCTCCACTACCAAGAGCAGTACCCATAGCTAGAGGTCACAAGTTTATCCTATACCTCCTATCAATTTATCAAATCATATCTTTAAACAAAACTGTTTATGTACCTCTCCTACTAATCCTCTCAGGGGGCTGAGAACTGCTTATCCTTGCTAGTTCTTCTGTTTTCAAGACCAGATTCATGGTCATTTATTCTTTTGATTTACATTGTCCTTTAGCTTAAAAATAGTTCTTTTCCTCTGCTGGTGTTTACCTCCAGGTTGTATTTATAGAGTGCTCATATCCCTTCTCAGCCTTTGTTTTGTACATTCACACAATGCAAGGAATTTCTCTCCCACCAGTGTAAAGCAGAGCCTCTCACTGAATCTGACGGAGAGGGGCATTTATTAACTGGCACAATTCAGAGACCAGCATTAGCAATTTTTGTATTACACAATACATAGCACCGATGAACAGAGTCAAACGTATGAAGCAGCTGTGATTCCACAGAAGTTAAAATAGAGATGGATAGAAAACAATGAAGAAAATTATTATTCTCAGAGCTTCAGAACTGACATGAAAAGCAAGATTAAGTATCCTGCCTAAGGTTCCTGGAAATCTGTGGTAGAAGCAAGTGCTAGACTGCCCTTTCCCAGCCTCTAAGTCCTGGTTTGTTTCTCAGGTGCTGAAGCGATGCTGGGCAAAAGAAAATTGCACAGCAGATAGATTTCAATTTGTTCAGAGACATAAACAGACTATATATTCTAAAATAGGTTGCTACAGAAAGTAATGGATGAAAAGTCACCATATGCCTCTGTCAAAGAAATTTAGCAAACATCATATTTGGCTCCCAGAAGTCCATGTATGAAAGAACATGCGCCTATAATGTCAGCAGCAGTAAGACCTTCCTCTGGTGAAATCAGAGCCAACTGGGAAATATCACAAACATTTACAGCTTTGTTAAAAAGAAGTACATGCCAGTGACTTAAAAGGAGGTTATTTAAAGTGTCATGCACATGTGTGTTATTCTTAGACAACACTCCTAGCCCTTCAGATACCTGTATGCAGAGTCTACTAGAGACTGTGAAATTTCTGGAACATTTCTAGGAAATGATTTCCAAGAAATCAAGAAATGATTTCTAGAATCAAGATTTTGGTAATGAAGTTCATCCTTTGCTTTCACAATAGATTTTCAATTCCTACAGTTAAACTATCTTTAGATTTTTACCCTTTCCCCAGCAATGTTTCTCTACGGGATGCTATACTATTGTATTATATTTATAGATAGCTGCAATAAAGTTATACAGTAAGAAAAATTTGTAAGCCATCGATCTGTTATGCCAGAGTCATTGATCAAATCATAGAGGATGGTTTCCAATGACTGGGCAGTACAGCACTTGGTATCTACAGAGTGTGATGTACTGTGAAAGCCCAGCTGCTAATAATTCAATTAAGATTTCTAAGGAGGCAGAAATCTCACAGGACAGTTGCTATTGATAGTTGTTACAGTCCTCACCAGTAAAACCTTGCACTATACACACAGCTTTTATCATATATTTAAAGCACATACTCTGATTAAAAAAAAAAAATTATCAAAAATATATAAACAATGCAGAAGCTGAAATCTCATTTTCATGAAGGACTGTGGCTCTTAGCAGCCCAAACCCTGCTGACCTAATAAGGACTTCAGCTGTGAAGAGCCTAAAGACCCAATTTTCAGAAGCTACTTAAGCAACTAGTTGCTTTTCAAGTCTGTGCAGGAGCCAGTACCTAAATCTGGATTGAAGTCCCATTTGAAAAGGAGATTAACAAATACGTTTTCCATTTCAAGCGACTCCTCCGCAACTGTTTTTGTTTCTGATGTAACTTTTGTTTCTTTAAACCTTTTAGTTCTCCCTGACAATTTGAAATAAGAGATGGATCTATATGCTATAAAGCATTAAGATTTCTGCAGTGAGTAGTGTGAAACTAATGACATCTTAGTTATTTACAACACATCCTGAGGTCCTAGCAGTGACAGCACTACTGTTACATGAGTAGAACCCCTCCAAGGGATTATACTTCCCTTGTAAATCATTCTACTCCATATATTTCATCTCCATCTTATTGAAGCAGGTTGCACAGCATATGCTGTCTACTTAGTGTAATTCAGAATTATATTAAAATGGCTTATCTACATAGGCAGTTCAGACACCGCCTCACTGGCTGGCTTGGACAGTTGGCAGAATTGTAATTACAGGTTGGCACCTACAGTTCTTGCACCGGAAATGAGTTTAGGAGACTCTGTCTTTTGCTTCCTTTACAGTCCTGGCAGCATCACTGTAGTGACTGGTGCCCATGTTCTGCCCAGGTCCTAAATCATTTAATCTGCAAAGAGGCATTTGTCTCATGTATAATAAAGCTCCATGTGTTATTTTGATAGGAAGCCCTATCTATTATCCACTCTCAGAATAATTTCTCTCTCAATGAGTAAAGAAGCCATAGTTAAGACATAAAATCATGTGTTAGCCAAGCTGAAAACAGATATAAGTACAGAATTTTCTCTTGGTCCTGCTTTTTAAGAACTCTGTGTTGTTTTGGTAGCTGATACATGTGAAGTCCTTCCTCTGTACTGCGCAGTCACACTGGTTCCATGTGTTCCCTTGTCACAGTGGCCAATTATTGTCCCTGGCCTTATACTTCAACAAGGGAGCTCACCTAGGCAGGGAGTAATTTTTTGTTCTGTGCTTGTGAAGCACCTAACCCTTGTTGTCCATTGTTGAAGCTCTTATTACTGTCATTCTCCAACGTGAGAAACATGAAGAACATGGAGGCTATTGGTATAGGACTGATTCTATTTTGTTTTGTGTGGCAGTCTAGTTTACAAAATAGATGTGCTTCCATGAAATAACCTGTATAATTCTTGGTTCAAATCTCACATGTTTCTATAGCTATAGTATTGTTTGACCGAAGTGACATGTAAATAAATGAGTCCCCATTTAACTGCTACTCTTGAGGTTGCTTACTTTTATTTCCTCAATAGCAGGAATTTGCTTGCTTCAAGAGCAGAATTTCATCCTAGGCTTTGAAGGAAGTTACAAATTTGACTGGTAGAGGCAAACTGCACAGATGCAAAGACAAATATTTATGTCCCGATAGTATTTTAGTACCACATTCCAATTGAAGAAAAAGGCATTTATATAAGAGCAATAAAGTCTGCGTTAATTAGATTGAGGACTGACTAATAGAAGTAGTCCTCTCCGTACACTCATAAAATGGTGGCATTTACAACGCAGGGACCAAAAACAGGTTGATTCTCTTCAACACTTTCATTGGTTGGCACAAAATTAGAAAAGTATCAGATGACAAAGTTCATTTCATAATGCAAGGAATGTTAAAAGGGTAATTAATAATGTAGGTGAGGCAATTATATGCAGAAGTCTGGATCATTAAGCTGGATCCATGCAAACAAATTACATTTAAAGCATAATCTAAAACTATCAGCTCAGAGATAAGGAATGCAGAAAATCTAGTCTTGGAAACAATCTGGAGGTCATAAGGGGCAAGCAAGTCAACTTGATGCAGTAACAGGCTAATGAAGAATAGTGAGGAATGTCTCTTAAGGGAGCATGGAGCTCTGTAGACAGTATCATCCGAACCTCTAAACCATCAGAAGCTCTGGAATGCTTCCTGTAGGTCTGTCCTCTGTATTCTTAAGAGCTATTGGAAAATTGGCAAAGGTCCAGGGGAAAAAAATCTACAACAAATGATTTCAGGACAGAAGAAATGGTTCACCTACAAAGACTGAAAAAGCTCATTCTTCCAATTTACCAGAAAGATGTTTAAAATGAACTGTAAGGCAGTATGTATCTTCCCAGGAGAAATACTGGATGCAAAAACACCTTTAACTCAGGAGAAGAAATAGTAACAAATCTCAAAGGCTGGAGATAGAAGTCAGACTGCAATGGGAGACAACTGGAAATAAGGCCTTTATTTTATAAATGCATGATTCGTTATGGTATGGAGGATATAGAGGTATAATTTTCACTTCTTGCTATCTTCAGACCAAAGCTCTTTAGAAGACTGGTTTTACTTTATTCTGGTGCAGCTGATTGAAATTGTACAGCTCCCACTCCGAGCTGAATGAGACTTTCTCACACCCTTAACTAGATATTCTCCCTCGGCCTCCTATGTCTTAGAGATCTTCCATCTGTGGATCTGAAGACTTTTCTTGCACAGGAGCACTGGGAAACAGGAATTGTGTGCACCTGCTTCCACTGGACATCTAGGTTTTGTGCCTCCTCATCCTACTGTGGCAGTGTGGTCCTTCCATCTGCAATGGTCACTTTCACCTAAAAACTGCAGATCTCTGATATTACACAGTAATTTACTCTGCAGATCTCTGAAACAATGACGTAGATTGCTGTCCTCTGTTCTCAATGTGTCTCCAATTTTTACATATATCTGAGCTGGATTAATGCCAAAGGGATGAAGAAATCACAAACCAGAAAGTTTGTCAGGGAAGAAAAAAAAAGAAAAAAAGCCACTTTGATAGTTCATAGAGATACCTGAACTAGACTGTGGCACCATCTAAGGCTGAAACTAGTGATCTGCATCACAGACCTAAGTCCTTCCTTGGGCCACCATTAAGGACTATGAGCCTGGGACACATCTAGATTTGCAGGTTTTCTTTTGAGTGTGAAAACTCATTGTTCAGTTAGATTTTCACACCAAATACAACTGCTCTGTATTTTTTATTAGTTGGTTGATTGACTTATATGGTCCCTTATAAATCTTAATCTAGACTAATTCCAAAATCTGGAGAACATTTGGAAGTGAGTAATCACAGTCTTTGGGGATATATTACATTATATAATATGTATCATTTAAAAGAAACACTTTTAATAGTTAAAGTTTGTATGGGTTGATTACCATCCCAGGACAGAAAACCTGGAGGTGGGGTGTGATGAGGGGAGGACTGTAGTGTAGTTTTACGTGGACCATGACAGAAACGAAACTTAATTGAAACACAGATTTGCCCAGAGGAAGGTGGGTAAGGAGAGGAAGCTATCCTTGTCAGCACAAGGAAACATCAAACAATAAAGGGAGGGGCAGGCTAAAGAAATTCCTATTCCCCTAGAATTTCCTTTCAAGC
This sequence comes from Eudromia elegans, assembly GCA_003342815.1. Lineage (NCBI taxonomy): Eukaryota > Metazoa > Chordata > Aves > Tinamiformes > Tinamidae > Eudromia > Eudromia elegans. Next base: position 33,527 of record PTEX01000079.1, read on the forward strand.
ACAAGGTGGGTGTGTCTCCCTTCAACAGAAAACACATCCTAAAATAAACATGAATAATTATTTGTGAACATACACATTCCTTATAGCACAATGTTGTTTTTGGCCATTCAGAAGTTACAGCCAGACCCTTTTAAATGGCACAGATAACAAAGGAAGCAGAAACTGAAGCAGTCTTGATCAAAAGCAAATAATAGTCCTTTGTGCTTGACAGATTTCTTCAGGGATATTTTTAAAGTAAACAGTTGTTTATTAGAAAAGACCAAAAGGCCAAAAAAAAAAAAAAAAGAGGGAGAAAACTGTTTAAGGAGATAACTGATAAGCAGTTAGAAAGTAATTACAATGGAAGAAATCATAAGGTGCCCATAGTTCACATAGTGGAAAAGAGTATGACACAGTGTCCACTGTTCCGTATTATGAACAGGGTCCATTGCTGTAAGTTCTTTTCCACTGCCAATGTTTGTGAAGGTAGCAGAATGAGATACAATATTATTTGGTTCCATTTTGCTATAGAAATTTTATTACTGGAGGGAAAGCGAGTATCTATCTTTTAAGTTATATCACTTCTTCTAAAGTGGATGTCTGCATTGTTATTTTCTACACAGGAAATGAGCTCATTAAGTTGTTTTAAGTCAACCTTGCTTATGTGTGCCAAAGCTGGGGAGAGCCAGGTGTTCTCCTCTGCTACAATCTTTTTCTCACTACTCAGTGTTTAAATACAAAATCTCCCTCTGATGAGAATAAGGACATGAGAAAATGCAGGCTGTACTCAAGACCTGTCAGATCCCAGGAATGGAATAGCTAATATCTGTGTCCCACTCTTAGATGGACATTTCTAGGGAAAGCTGCGCATTGCAAAAAGATGAAGATAGAGCCATATTTCTTCCTTGGAGTTAGTCCTAAAATGCCACGTTATTCAGGGAAAGATACTGACCAGTTAGTTCACACTGAAGGAGATCAACAGTTGAGAAATCTGATTTTGCTGATCTGCAACTGCTGAATGCAAACACACTACTGATCTGTGGTGGGACAGATGTAAGGGCTCAGTTAGCGCTATGAAAGCTTGAAGCAAGTATACACTCACTACAGTACTGCAGACCAGCAAGTATAAAGTTCTCTCTCCCTCCTTTTCCAAAAGCTTTAAGCCTCCCATTTCTTCTGCACATGAACCATTCAATTCAAAGCCAGTAAGGCCACACAGAATGTGCCAGTTCTGCAGGTTGACTCAAATAGCAATGTCTGCAGGACTTGGCTCTGCCACCTTTGAGGAGTAATCACCCCAAATAAAGCAAGGAGCTTAAAATATATTTATCTTGATCAAGATATCTAGGTCAACTAATGCTGAAGAATCAAATGAGGAACAGTAGAATATCCTCTGCCTGCTGAGGGTTTGGAAAACACAGGGCTTCTTTAGAGAACATGCTCCTTACGGAGCTACTGGTAGTTCCATCCACTGGAATTAGTAAAAATGGCTAGAATATTCCCCCAAATTAGTTTACATTTTGAGGATACTTCTTTCCAGATTAGAACTGTGATCATTTTCATTTGTAGAGCCGAAAGCGATTTATCAGTACACACAGAAATGAGCCATCTCTACCAAGCTGAAAGGGATGTTGAAAGTAAAAGTGGAAATACCAGAGACATAGCCCACTTTGTCCTCAACACAACCTTGCTGTGTGATATCAAAGGTTCTTAACAGACGCCACGTAGTGGAAAACACAAATGGATATGTTAGTAATCTTACTTCAAAATCTCTTTTAACTCCTTTGTTGAATCTCTCAAGCCAGACTGTATTTGATGAGTGCACAGTACAGTTTTAAACACTTTTTTGGCTCACACTGTGAATGGGGGTCTTTTTACATTCACTAATTGCACATAAACCAAATCAGTTTTCTCATTTTTTTGCTTACCATTCAATATACATACTGTCCTTCACCATGATTTAACTGGACAGTATCTTTTATCTTTGTTCCTATTGCACTTTGATGTTCCTATTGCATTGTTCCTAATGCAGTGATGCATTGAATGACCTCCCTCCAGCTACACACTGATATTTTCCACCTTTCTCTTTCTTTATCACTGGAGACCTTTCCCCTCAGTCAAAGTCTCCCATCAGAAGTCAGTGTGAAGAGATGGGCTAGTAAGCTGTCTGTAGTACAGCCAGCATCACCACTACTTTTATCTTGTAGAAAATCTGTACACTAACAAATGACTGCAGATTGTGCTTTTACCTGTTCAGTAAATTCTTGTGCACAGGGTTAGCATGGTCAAACACATTCTACTAGCCAAAACTAATGGCTACTTATACTCTTTTCCATATATAATCTTCTAGCTAGGTAGCAGTAGTTATTCAGATTAATGTGGTTGTAGGGAGATTAATGGTCATATCTGCATTTCTGTTTCTGCATATGGCATACATGAAACTAGATCTGATAAATCACCAGACAGAAAATAATTCTGAATTGGTGTATGTGATAAGAAGCCTGATTAGAACAGACTTCTCATTCCTTCTGAACTTATCTGAGATGACTCAGTTTTTAGCTGAAGTGAAATTTCTCCAGTTTCTCAGAATTCCTGAAAGATTATTTTCTGGGTGAATTACAGCACGTTGAATTGTCATGAGCATTTTGAGTATTAAACAAAATTGCAGCAAGAGTAGGATGTGTTCTCTTCTAAAAGTTTCTTTTACCTCTTAAAGCCTAATAGCATTGATATGCCTTTATGAATTCAACACAAGTTAATGCAGCTTGACCAAGATAAAAATAAGTAAAGTACCATGACATCAAATATTAGAACAACCGAAGAATCATTTTAAGTAGCCCATAATAAATAGAACTTCATTGATATTGTGCCCAGCTGAATTTTAGCTGTCTTCACTTCCACATGACAGAAGTCTGCACTCCACAATACTTAAAAATGTGTTACAGCACAGTAACCACATTTCCAGAAACTTGTGCCATGATTTAGTATAGCATTTCACCCCGAGGACAGTGTCCTAAATGGTGTGTCCTGGGGATACTGTTCCCTTTTTCCTCATATGTAGGGCATAAAAATTTTGCACAGAGAATGGTAAATTATCTTATGCTCTCCTTTTCGTTTAAATGGAGAGCTCTCGTTTGTCCACTAGAATATGTATTAATCCAATATGTGAGAAGATTAAGAGAGTTCTGATTGATTAACCATGTAATTGCCTAATGATGACTAGAAAACACTAGTGAGAGCAAAACTCTCTTCTTATCACTATCTTGTAAACATTTGGTATTTGGCTTCTTCATACCATGTATTTCATCTCCTCTAAACTCCCAGGGTGGTTGTGGGGGCAGATGTCTATTGTTGCATATTTATGCAGTCTTTCAGCATTTCATTCAGTTATTCAAAGAAAATTAATTTCAGGCCCAAGATGGCTTGAAATGGCTATGCCACATAAAGTGTACTATACATAAAATGTCCATAGATGAGTTTTAAGTCCAAAGAACAGCAAAGAGAAGCTAGATTACTGTCAAACTCTTTAAATTCCCCTATATAGGTGTCAGCACTTAGAGACCCTGGCTGGCCAAGATGATATCCAGGATGTCATGGATGCAGCTCTTCATTTTGCAAGATTAATTCACTTCTCAGAAATATATTGTATGTTCATAAAAGACTGTACTTGCAAGGTGTCCTGGCAGTTACAGAGGGACAGAAGTTTGGACAGAGATTGTTTTGGCTAGAAAAAAGGACTGAAGTTACACACTGAAAACTCAGCCAAAATTGAAAAAAGTAACTTTCTTCTTATTTTAGGTTGTAACTATTTCATTCAGTGCATTATACCTCAGCTGCATAATCAACGTGAAGTATTGCCAAAATGTCTTAGCAAACTGTCTTATCCATCATGATTACTGTTAGTTGACATATAAAATGTAACTCCATTTTTGCTTCCGCCGCAAAGGTGGATGGAAATATTTTGTGTCTGGCCACCAAGTGTTCATGTCAGTTTGGACAGACTGAATATTCCATCTGTTGATGGAACTTTTTTTTTTTTTTTTGGGGGGGGGACTATTCAGTAAATTCTGTAAATTACATACTGAATTAAAAAACACTCCTATGAAATGTTTATATTATGTTATAAGAGAACAGCTACTCTGGCTAAAAAACATTTCTTTTTGCTCCAGTAAACCACTTCAACACTCTTGACTTCAAGTGTTTATACTTAGCTCAGTGCTAAATAGAGATTTCTGGGACAGATTCAAAGTGGCTCTCCTGTCACCAGGCCTGCTGAGTATCAGAAATGCTGCCCGTATCATGCCATATACTCTTGACCCTTCAGCTGTATATCTTTGTCTTCCCCAGAGAACTTGGGCTACATCTGCTTTAGTCCACTTACGACCTTAAACCATATCCCCTGGAATAGTTACAGCACCACATAGAAGCACAGTGCATATGGTCTGTGCTCCTCTCTCCATTAGTTTTCTGTTCAGAGATACATCTTTCATTGRCCGGTCAGCTGTGCTGTATACTCTGGTGTAAGAAACCATGATAACTACCATGTACTTCTCTCTTTTTTTTTTTTTTTTCTAGAAATCACAAAGCCACCACTAGCACCAAAACCAAAGGTTATTGGTGATCTTTCTCCAGTAGTTCTCTCCAAATTTTCTCCTTCGCTGCCAAGATCTGATATTCTTCATAACCGAAATTCTACATCTAGGGGTCCCAAACCACCTATTGCTCCCAAGCCAAAACTCTCAGTTGACTCCGAGGGCAAATCCAGCGTTTATACCAACAATAACCTAAATAAATTCTCAAATGGGAAATCGGGATGTACTGATGGAGAGATGTATGAAGGAGATCAATATAATGAGAAATCCCCAGATTCTGAGGTGGATAATGAATACATTGTAGTTCCTGAAGCACATCTAACTAGCAAAGACTATGACTTGGAACATGAGCCTGATCAGAGCCTAGACTCCTCTGTGGAGAATATAGTCTTGGAAACTCGAGAAAAGACATGGGAGGAAGAGGGTATCAACACTGTTAATGATGAGGACATTGGCAACCTAGAAGGTACCGAAGCTGGCCTTGACCCTTCACATATTGCTGGACTGATGGATCCAGACTCAGAAGAGTCAGTTAGAGACTGTGACCAGTCCAAAGTACTTTGTGAGTCCTCAGATGCCTCTGATGTGGATAATAACGCTTCCAAAAATGCAGATGAAGATGTGTATGACTGCAGTAAAATAAAAAACAATTTGGAGGAATCTTTTAATAGCCTGCAACTGACCAAGAATTATAGTGACTGTAAAATTGACAACGATGACATTTTGAATAAAGATGAGCATCAGATGGATGATACCTGTGAGGACATTCTCATGACAAAGTCTCTGCCTGAAACTTCAGAAGAAGGAGGCAGGTGTCCAGCACATGATGGTGATCACAATGCACAAGAACAGCTTGATTTAAACATGGAAGAAGAATTGGAAAATCATGGCTGCGAGGACCATAACATGCTGTCCAATGAGGCCCATGAAGAAACAGCTCCCAGCCTGGAACTGACTGAAAATGAACCCAACACTGAAGATGGTTTGGGAGACTTCATCCATCCAGCTGCAGCTGAAAAGGAAAAATCAGATGCAGAAAACCACACTGACACAAACACAGAAAATGCTAGTGATGTCTGCCACATCACTGAGAGGACCTACACAGAGGACACATCAGAGGCAGCCTGTGAAGCAAGTGAAGACTTTGAGAGAGAAGAGGAAGAAACTGTGATTGCAGAGAGTATGGATAATTGTTGTCAAATTACTCCTTTTGAGAATGAATGCGGTGAGGAAATACCCCAGGAGCATTCAGAAAAGAATCTACAAATGCAAGGGGCCTCTCTGGATGCAGAAGATCACACTAATGATCTGGGGATGGAGTCAGAGCTAGAAAATGTGCTCAATGAAAACGATAGTGAAAATGTTGTGGAAACCTCCGTGTCAGATTTACAACTCCCTGAAGACCATAAGGTAGAAAAAACCAGCCCCAACGTAAGTGTCTTAGGTCCACCTGAACAGGTGCCATTTGAGGAAGAGTTAGCAGTCTGTGAGAAAGACAAAATCAATGCAGAATGTGAGAACAAACATGTCTTGCATGAAATTTTAGCAGTCCCTGAGGTGGTCATTGAGCCTGGACAATCAGAGGAAAGAGAAATTAACAGTGATTCTCTAGATGACCCTTATGTGCTTCCTGCAGAAAATGAAATCCCTCGTGATGGACAGGCTGATATAAGAGCTGATCACAGTAAAAAGGATGAGTTAAGTATGGATGGTGAAAACAATTCCCTGCCCATTGATCAGAAAAACATTGTTACTAGAACCCGGTCCCTCTCTGGAAAAATGCCAGGTTATGTGCCAGAAACAGTTCCGGAAGAAACTGGGCCTGAAACCGATTTGCCAACTGGGCCTAAAGATTTAAGCAGTAATTTATTGTCAGTGGAAGGAAAGCCAATGGAAGTAAACAGGGCACTATCAACCATATCAAGATGTTTTGCTTTATATCCTCGATCTTACTCTGTTGAAGGGAGAGAGATGCCTGTCTCCATTTACAAAACGAGTGATGGCTGTGTGTTGGATGAAGGTAGAATAAAACGGACAGAAGATAACTTGTCTTTGCCTTGTGTCCTTGGTTCCTCAGGTAGTTTTTCCCAGAGAAATCACCTTTCATTGGGTGGTTTATCTACTCCATCCTCAGTTGTTGATATACCACCTCCTTTTGAACTCGCCTGCATCACCAAAAAGCCCATCACTAAAAGTTCCCCTTCACTTTTGATAGAGAATGAGTCACCTGATAAGTATTCCAAGAAAAAGAAATCTTCATTTAAGAGGTTCCTCACTCTAAAATTCAAGAAAAAAAATGAAAATAAAGTTCATGTGGATGTTAATGTTTCATCTTCAAGGTCTTCATCAGAGTCCAGCTATCATGGACCTTCAAGACTGATGGAGCTGGACAGGAGGAGCCTAAGTAGCTCACCTCAGCTAAAATCACATGCAGGGAAGTTCCGTATGTCTGAGTCTCCCTCAGCTATTCTGTTCTATAAGGACAGTAAGAGAAAAGGAACACCTAAGTCCTTCAGCAGGAGTGTGTCAAGAGTGGAATCCTTTGAAGATCGGTCCAGACCTCCTTTCATGCCACTCCCATTAACAAAACCTAGGTCCATTTCTTTCCCCAATGCTGACACTTCTGACTATGAAAACATTCCAGCTATGAGCTCTGACTATGAAAATATACAGATTCCTCCTCGAAGACCCACCAGAGCAGGAACTTTTACTGAGTTTTTTGAAGATCCCAGCAGGGCATTATCCGCTGCTAATGAGAATGATGGCTATGTGGATATGAGCAGCTTCACTGGCTTTGAGAACAAGCACCAAACCACAGACCAGGAAACAGAAAGGTATTGTAACAAATTATTATGTAAGACCTACTAGCCTTAGCTGAACAGACAAGACCTCCTCTGCTAGGTACCACAGACAGATCCTTCATGCTCCTTGGCTTTTACCCCCTGTAAGGAAAGGCTTACAAAAAAGACTGGAAGAATACAAGATAAAGCTTTATCAGTGGGAGAAAAAAAAAAAGACTTCAAATTAACATGTAGAGAAAATCTTTATCTTATAAATGCATGCTAACAAATTCAGTGTAACTGGATCCCATGTTTAGCAGATATAAGCCAAAGGACATTTAAAAATATTTGGTTTACTCAACAGATCTAATTTTTGTGGGTTTTTTTTTTTGTTTTCTTTGTTCTTCAAGAAGCAAAATTTCTGACTTTTTAACTGAATGAGAAGAGAGCCCATTTGCCTGGAAGGGCCCTAAATTATCTGCTTCATTTCATTTCTGTCAATTTCTCTAAGGAACTATGTATACGTATAATTTATCCTTCAAAGTACTGCAATTAAGTACTGTCCAGAAAATCCCAACTACGAACTAATCAAATAACTTTTGAAATTTGCTTTAAAGCCTATTATTATGAACCTTTGACAGAGCTGGTTTTTGAATGATGAGCTTTGTCTGAAATCAAATGCATTGCTGACATTAATAATATAATCTCTCATCTGCATTCTATTAGGTTATTCACAAACAAGAAAATGTTTTCATAGTTAGCAGTGCAATCAAGAATCTTAAATCAATATTCTGTCATTACATTCCTATCATTGGGTAATGGCATACAATCAGGGGAGCACAAAGATGTAAATAAGAGTGGTATTTTCATTACGTTAATGTTAAACTTGTAGTGGAAAAACAAAGTACAAGGTAAACAAATGGGAAGGAATGACTTCAATATATTCAGATTTTATTAGAACAGTGTGAAAAGGCTAAGTCTTCAAAGCAAGGTTTTCATGTCCATTTTCACACTTTCTTCTCCTTATGGAGATTTAAACACACCTCTTTCTTTGAAACATTTATTTTTCCTGGTCTTCTCTCCTGTCAGTGTGAATGGAACAAACCATGTTTGGGATGGTTTGGAATGATAGGATTTCACATATCCCTCCTTGATATTTGATGAAAGAGCTATTCTTTAATGCCTCTCAATGAGGCTCCCAACTGTTTCTAAGAGTGACACACAGTGCTCTGCCTTTCTGAGAGAAGCAGAAATTGAGGGCAGTGTGGTGAAAGATGTTATGTCAGTCCTTACGTCGATGATCTAAACATGCCTGTGGTGTAGCTTTCTGCAGACAATGGGCTGCCTATGATGTTGGGAGCCTGAGCAGCAACTGATGCTGGAACACAGTGGAGTACAACATAGTTTCACAACATGAACATATCTGCAGCAGTGCTCAGCAGAAGTTGTCTTAGTCACATTCCTTTCAACAGCTCATGTTGTGCCCAACACACTGACATTTGCTCATGGAAAAATAGGCCAGTTCTTTGTGTCCATGAAACGCCGCCCATTTTGGGTCATTCTTGAAGAACCAAGTTAAAAATACTAAAACTACGTAAATTGCTGTGACTTGGGCCCATTTATGAACTTCCTGTGGAAGCCTGTTGTTTCAAAGTGAGAGCSAATAGCCAATCCAAATTGGTTCAGGAAATCTCAAGGTCAAGGCATGAACATAATTTTTCAGGCTACTGCTTGTTATGCATGCAGTTCCTGCTGTTAGGAGAGAAGCAGAGGCTGGGCTCCCTTGAACAGCCCCTTTACCAAGACACACAGAAGGCAGGGAGGAAGAGGAGAAGGCAGGCAGAAATATTCCTATGTCTCTACTGAGACAGCTATTATTTGTAGTATTTGTTAGGGTGTTTTGGGCAACGATCTGTCTGACAAGCTTTGATGAAATATAAATGAGTTATACACATCCAGTGGCATAACATACTTAAAGAAAGAATGTATGTCCTAATCTCAAAGCAAGGCAAATCAGACAAGTACATGTACATGAGCCTATTTACACACACATAGATGATATATGGATAAGGATTTTTTATTTCCTGTAAAAGTAGTTTTTCCTAAAATATTCTTCAATGGATTTGCACTTTAAAATATAAATACCTATCAAACACAGTTACACCACAGCTGCACTTGGATAATAGTGGCTTCAAAATTCAGCCTGCCTCTATCCTGAGGCTTATTTCCAACCACTTAAAAGTATGACTGTGTTGGATTAAACTCTTGTAATCCATGAGTTTTGAGCCTGTGACCTTCTCTCATACTAGTGCAGAGCACTAGTATGCAGCATCTGCTCAAAGCTCATGGTATCGTAACTTTTTTTTATATATGGCCTGGAACAAATCTTTTATTATATTTCAGAAAACACAATGAGAAAGTGTTATAAAATATAATAATCCACCATGTGTGACTAGGGAAAAGCATGACAGAAGAGGGAAGAAATATTATAGAAATTGAGAGGTGAGGAGATTTAGTATTTAATTTTCTTGCTTGAAAAGATTGTGTAGAGTAGATTTAAACCACTATTTTCTAATTAGAAGCAATCAAATTCATAGAAAAGTCCAATAATGAAAGTGTGTTAGAAATATATCTCATATTACATAATCACCTCAGGATAATATTGGGGATATTATCCTTTGAAGGACAGTTATTGTATAGCCCCCAAATCAAGCTATGTAGTATTAATAATTAAACTCTGGATCAGGCATACAACAATATAGGTTATCATTAGTCCTTCTTCACAGCACAAGATTAATGGAACTTAAGTGGAATTGGATGAAAGCCCCCGAGTCTAAATAGCCTGTGTCAAACTTCACTTTTGTTTCCTTCTGAAATCTCACTTTCTAGCCCTTCTTCATTGAAGAACAGCACTTTGAGGTGCTGCTCTTCAAATATAAACCAACTGCTGAGGTTGAAAACAACAGGCAGCCCACCTCTTGCACTGTAACCTACAGCATCATCTTGGCCCTCAGCAACTGTAAATCTGAGCAACTCCACCAAAGTTACTGACTAGACTTTAACCAAATGGAAGTCAGTTAGAATTAGCTAAAACATGCTGGTACCCATCTCAAATAATAGCTTTTGTAATCCAACTCTGGGGATGCACCAATTTTCAACAACTTTCAGAAAACCAACTTATAGCAGCGATAAAAATCATAGGGATGGGAAAAAATATACCTCAAACACACTATATTAAGTCTACAGTCTATGCTTTTAGAAGAAAAAGAGAGTTTTTTTATTAAGGTTCAGATAAGGCAGCATAATGTGTCTGTTTTAAGAATTGCATTTCTATTTTTTGCTTTCTACTTGAAGAGTTAATAATTTGACTTTACTGTATTTGCTAAGTCTAAATACTTCTTTCTGCTAACATACTCAAAATGAACAGAGCTAGGGAAAATAGAAGAATAAAAAGAGGCTATCTGCAACTCCATAAACTGATCCCACTGAGCTGAGTATTCATGAGAAACAGGCTGAAAGCCAATGCTACTGTCTACCTGCACACCCAACTGTGTCCCCAGTCAGTGACATTCTGATCTCCCTCCCACATCCAGAACTTTATTTTTCATTAAGAGCTAGAGCTTCTATGATAAAGCAATCAGAAAAGGCATGGGCTGGATTTGCAGATATAAGGTTGCAGCAAACAATTTACTTGTCATTTATAAACAGAGGATATCTGTTTCTGAGTTGATGGGTCAAAGCAGCACTTGGCTGATTTCAGGGTGTTTATATTCAATTTACCCTAGGTTGAAAACAACCATTTGCACCTTCCCGGATAGTTCCAACAAAGTTACTTTGCTCATTCATGACCAGTATTTTCCAAGGCTGCCACCAACAAATGGAGAAAAACATTTAAGTCATTATTCACCTTAAGTAGAGAATTCTGACACTTTGGTAGATCTAGACCTAACTGAAATCAAAACTACTGTCTATTTTCAGCAAAGAATTGATGTCATTTAGCAATCCAAAACCTTATGTTGGCTGATAGACAGGTGAAACACACTAGGAAAAAAAAGTTTGCCAATCCAGAGTGTGCACACACTCTCCATTCTCATATTGGCAAAAAAAAAAAATGTAGTGAAATATGAGTTGACAGACATTGGCATAATTAACTTTATAATAGCAGTTATTCCACTGTAGGAATGAGACCAAGGATGTGGCTTCCAACCTCTTACACTCATGGCATTCTTAGCCAAATACTGCGTTGATCTTTACTTCATTGCAAGCTCCTTTATAATCATAATTTTTTTATTTCAGGAAATAATCAGTTTCATCAAGGAATAAATCAATCAAAGGTCTAACTGTCTTTTGACCTTTCAAGTATGTTGGCAATATATAGTTGCATTATCCAACATGCAGTTTCAACAGGCTAAAAAAAGAAAAAAGGAAAGGAATCTAGAAAAATGGAATGTCTTTCTTTTTTTTTTTTTTTCCCAATGCTACTCGATATAATGTCTAATGACACTCTCTCTTTCTCTGCACTGGTAGCAAACTAATGATTTAGAATGAAAGAGGGCAGGACAGAAGCTGTTGAAAGCCATATTCAACTGAATTGCAGCCATGATGGTAAAAAACTGAGCACATCATGTTGGCTGTTTCTGGGAATCATTATGCGTGGTATCCTTTGGCCGACCTCTGAATGTTATTAGCTAGGAGAGTCCTCTTCACTGCATATGGCTCACAGAGACAAGTTATGGGTTGAGGCCAAGTATGAAGAAAATAAAAGTTTCCTTAAGTATGGCATCTCTTCATACTGGTCTTTAGACTGAGAGTAAACTCACACTTACCTCCAAAAAGAATCGATTCATTACAAAGAGGCTAAGTCATACTAGCCAGTATGGGTGGTATTCTATGCTCCTGTGAAACCCCCAATTTTCTCCATCAACTGCATTTTGTAACACTGAAATGCAATTTTAGGAGAAACTCAAGAGCTCCTCTGCTGCTGAAGGGGAATCATGAAAATGAAGGAGGCGCTCAAGAGCTGGGACAGGAGGAGCTGGAAGCTGTTACTTGCCCTATCACAATTGCTTTGCTGCTGAAGATAGGTGCAGTCACAGCTGTCTCCCACTGGCTTGCTCCCTTCCATGTGGTTTATGTCAGGAGAACACTGGACCTAAAATGACAAAAATCTGAACCCTGAAGAAATGCTCTCTGCTTCAGGGAGGAGTAGAATTTTCCTGCTTCTCTGCTTCAGGGAGGAGAGAATTTTTCTAGCCTGGCCAACAGTTTCCAGCACACTTAGAGGTCAGGTTCACTCACAAGGCAGAAATACACAGCAAATGTTTCCCAATGCACATGAGCATAGCTTATAGATGTCTGTCTCGGATCTACCACAGTGACACCTGACGGGCATTTTCTGCTCTGTATATTGTAACAGCCAATATTAACAGGTATATATAAGTCTCTTCTGCTTTGATAATCATATGCCTTAGAGATGTCTAAGGAGTTAGTTGATGGAGAAGACACATGTTCCGCAAGTACCATTAAGCGTAACTTAAGAGCCCCAGGGATACATTAATGCAAACACCTTATGAGAAAGAACTCTCCCTTCTCCCCTCATTATTACATAGAACAAAGATCATGAAGCAAAAAGCAAGTGAGATGAATGGGCCCTTCTTAGGAATGAATCACTCCATGTAAAGATTCATTAAGTGAAAATTGTAGGCAATTTGATCCAAGCTAGTGCAGAGAAACTACTGTCACCTAGTGGAAGTGGCATGGCCTGCAGTACAGGAACGTTGGTTTCCATCAATCAGATGTTTTGTTTGTTTTGGTTTTTTTGGGCCTTGAGGCAGCTGGTGACTTTGAACAAGGAATCAGGACATCACTTGTGTATGTGGCCAGGAGATTAACAAAGACATTTGTATTGTGTAAGCATATAAAAATATGATCTTAGGATCTGAACTACTGCCCTTATTATGACTGCATTTGTTTGCCGCAGTTAAGTCTCCAAGTTAATTTCTTACATCTCACTAATCCTGACTGACAAGTTTTAAAAATCCTGAAGAACTGATTTACTTATTTCTGAGGAAAGGTGGAAGGAAGGGTCAGAATTTGCAACAAGATCTTTCTAGCTGCAGAAATTATGAAAAAAAAATGCAGTATCTCTTTCAGAACTGCACATTTACGCTAGGCAAAATACAGCACTTGTCAGTCTCAATCACATTTTATGAGCTCTCACACTTGTTGCTCTCATACTCACAACCTCCTTCAGTTCCCATACACACTCCATGGGACTCGTCCCAACCTGCAGTGTGGAAGGGCCATAGATAACCTCTTGCCTTTYGTACCAAAGCAGCCACAGCTCTTACAGTGATCAGTTCAGCTGCTCCTCTATTGATGGCTTCATCCTCCTCAAACCTCATCAGTCCACAGATCCTTTTCCTCTGAGGTCAAATAAAAACTCTCACAGACTGTGTACCATCTCCAGAACTTTTCTGCAGATATACCAATCTCTGTTCACAACTGAAGGTACATAGGCAGCTAGTAAGACTGCATGCACCTTCTCCCTACTCTAGTTATGATGTAAGTGGTGCTTAATAAAATGTCTGTTGTTGCACTTTCTCCTCCTGCACTGATTCAGTCAGTATAAGGTTAGCCTGTCCCAGAAGGCTCACTGCTTCCTCTCTTGTGCTGGCTAACTCTTGAAATGATTACAGGCAATTGCTGGAGGAATAGCAGAAAATGTGTCTGCAATCTGTTCTCATTCAGCCATATCATTGCCATTAGCAATGTTGCTAGTAATTAGTAATTAGTTGGAGATTACAGTATCTACTGAGACACTATCAGCTTTGAAACTGTTCCTCCTTCTCCACACCCATATTTTTAATCACTTTTCACTGCAATAAAGTTCATTGCCTGCAGTAAGTTTTAATTAGCAGTGCTTTTAATGAGCTAAAGTATCATTTAACAGAATAAAGAAGCACAAGTCTCCTATTGCAGAGGCTTCAAAATTTTGTGATATTTTTATATAATTATGTATGTGATATATGTGTATATATATAAATTATATAATTATTACGGTTCATTTTCTAAGAAAAAAACCAGCCTTTTGCCAGCGGTACTTCAAGGTAATTAATGTGGCATAGTGTTATCTTACATATACTTAGTGGATAGTCACTAAATGGACAGTGTAAGTCATGCTTAGTGTCAGGGTCCATTTGAATTCTGACGTGGCGGGGGAAGAGGTGGCAGAGGTGGAGGGTGGGGGCTTAGGGAGGAAACAAACTGCTGTCCCTGACAGAAACCATGTTTCAATACACACTGGTGTTACTGCAGCAGGTCTTTAAGGATAATGTGCTTTAAGGAAGGACAGGGAAAGCCTTCAGAAGGTAAGACATCCTTTTGCGACAGATCCATTATTTATTAACATTCCCAAAACCACTAGAGGGATATTTATTTGCAAGAGTCTGACAAAAGCTTAATTGCAAGAACACATAAAGCACAGCTGAGGGTTGTTCTGATTTTCTTTTTCTTTGCAATTCAGCACAAAAGAAATTGTTGTCACTGACAAAAAAAATCTAATTTATCTATGTCCAACCCAAGATGACTACCCACAATGATCAGGAAGGATTTTATTTGCCTATTTATTTATTTATTTTTAAGTCACTGTGTGGTTTTGCTGCCCTCAAAAGTACTTAAAGTACTT
>PTEX01000079.1:48615-83024 GCA_003342815.1 Eudromia elegans
TACTGGGCTTCTAGACTCAATGGATTAACAGGCAAACCTTACATCCTTACATCCCCATTTATGTGGGAATGGCAACTCCAGGACAACATATAGGACAATATATGCCATTCTTAATTGGGCTCTAGGGAACAATCAGATGGTGACTGAGCTGAGAAACACTGCAGCACTGCTAGCAATTTCCATGTAGCAGCTCACACCAGCTTTGAATATATGGCTTCAGACCTGACTAAAAGTCAGTTGCTAATCAGCTATGAAGCCGTGGCCTTGTCCAGCTTGAAGAYGATTCCAGAGAAAAAGCAAATGAAATATGAAGTGACTGAGACAACATCCATTAATTTGCTGTGTTCCAGGTTTACGTAGGGAAAAGATTTTGTACTTTAGAGCATTGAAACTTGATGGTAAGGTAGGGAACTGCAGCTCTGATAATGCCTGCAGCTCTTATCTGTTCATACTGAATTCCTTCTTCCAAACATTTCCACTTTTTTTTTTTCCCCTCAAAGTGGGACTCACTACTAAATCTGGCCTGGATCCCTGTCCAAATAGGCATTTGGAGCTAATTTCCCTCAGCCATTCATGTCAGTGGGTTTTATAATTTCTAGACCAATTTCTAGGCCATTATAAGGAATTTATGCATTTTCTTATCAGGTACGGGTCAAAACACCTTCTACAGAAACCACAGAACACTTCCTCTGAAGCTCTGCTTCACTTTGTAACTTACGAGTTAAGGAGTTCTCGGCCTTAACCAGACTTCCTAATAATGACACTGACCTTCGCAGAAGATACTTGATCATGAAGGTACTGCACTGGCATTTCAGAGTCAGCTCTGTCCATATGCCTTCCCAGCAAAACTGCAGCCCTCACTGCTCAGTGTTTCAAGGCTGGGGCATGGAGGAGGGATGTCAAGGAAGTGACRGGATCCTGGGGGGGGGAAAAAATGGATGACTGAAAAAATATACACCCATTGGCACATAGGCTGTATGTGTGTTAGTACAGGTTACTCTCCCTCAAAAGCATATTTAGATTCATGGTATAATTAAGCAATATAAGATTGGAGGACTTAGGAGCTGTGGAAAGGCTGGTTTTGAGATACCTGCATGTCAAATGTTGCTCAGGCATCCACCTCATCTCCTACCATTCAAACTGGACCTGCTACTCCCAACATTTCTACTGGAATAGTAGGAACAATCAGTTCTGAGGTTTTTGTATCTAATGTGGTTATTTCTAGTGGTCTACAGAGTTTTTTCTAAGTGTATCTCTCAGCAAAGTGCATAGGAAACACAGAACAGAGATGTTAATTACTGAATGAAGGAGATGATGACCCAAATACATTACTTAAATCTTCATGTAGATAGAGGCATGTCCTAGTTTGTGCTAAAGAAGTTACGAATACTGTAGTGAAGACAGACCTGGTGTAATAGCATATCTTAACAATTAAGCATTATTAGAACTTGGGGATTTAACTACATGATTCCTGAGCTTGTGAACATCAGAAAGTGAAAGCCTTAATACAACCCCCACTTGTTACAATCACTTCATGACTCTGTTATTTGATCAAGTTACAGGTAATTAAAGTAGGATGCTTCAACATAGCAAGATGTTTTTGCAACCTAAGGAAGGCTGTTTTCAGTCAAGACATCAAGTCATTCTCCCAGCTGCTTTATTAAGGTGCCTGAGAGACATATGCACAGAGGAGCAGGTGTATGACAGCAGCTCCATCTGACTAGGGTTGTCCAGGTGTGTTTGGTCAGGAGAGCTGGCAGCAGGGAGAATGGACCATGCTGGTTATGTGGGTATGGCTGGGTGCCAGGCTCCAGAAGCTTGTCTTGAAAACTGCAACTAATCAGTGCTGCCATGTGTAAGAAATCATGCATTAATCAGAGGCTTCACTAATCATGACAAAAGCTTAGGGCTTTCATACTTGGAAGTGCAGCTAGACACTCATGTACCACAACTGGATACTTATGGACTCTAGTGGTTCAGCAAGGGAATTTCCAGGAGATTGCAGCTGCTCTGGGAACCCATGTTCTGTAAGTTCAACAGCTGTCTCAAATGCACGTAATGCTCAACTGTAATCAGACTGAGGAAGTGCTCCCTTATTCTACAGCACAGAAATCAAAACAAATGAAACGAAAAGACCTGTAGTATCTTCTCAGAGTACTTAGGAATATATAAGCAGCATTTCATTCACTATAACTACTTAGATGAAACATGCATGCAGATTGGGAGGAAATTATAAAGGCAGAGTAAATATTAATGACCTATAGCTTTGGATACAGTATTTTCAGAGTTTCCATATTATGGTAACAAAATATGAAATTAACAGACATCAGACTACATTTGGATCACAATGAAGAGAGATTCCTGCATATCTAAGATAGCTGAGTATTACAATGGATTCAGCTTGAAAACCTATGTGAGCCAAAGCTGTTTCAAGAACAACTTCAGAACACAGATGGAAAGATGTATCTGAAGTGGTTTCCAAATCTTCTGCACCTAAACATTAGGACAACATTAGCTACTTCACACCATAACAAGTGAAATCTCATAACCACGAATACACACACAAGAATACAGCTGAGAAGTTCAGTGCAATACTAGCTAAACACACCTACAGGACTTAGGTTTGTGCTGCCAGATACTTAAAGGGACTGGAATTCAAGGGGATTTTAGTGCCTAACTGCGTCAAATACTTTACAGATTCCATCTACATTTTGTTATTACCAGTACAGAATCAACATCAACATTCGCGTTTTGCATGTGCCTTTTTTCCCCTATATCCTCGTAACATACTTTTGGAAAGCCAAATGAAGTCTAGGAATTCTAATAGGATGTGTGTTGGGCTGCTGGATGTTTTTCTAACAACTTAAATGAGCTTACATGATTTGTCTGAGAAAACACTGTACAAATTCAGTATGAGAGTCTGAACATAGCTTCCAGATATTTTTCTAGGGTGACTTCATTGAGCTCTGCAGAGAACTGTCATGAGATAATATAATCTGACACTTCTGATTTCTATTATTGGTTCATGAGATCATTTGCACCCATCAAATCACTCTTCTAGACTGTAATAATATCTTACAGATTCATAATCTTTTACTCAAGAGCATGTTAGAAACTCACAGGCATAGATCACACAATTCCTCAAATGAAGCCTTCTCCAGAGTAGGATAGCTGCTGTTTTAATTCAGTGTCTCTGTATACCCTTATAGAAAGCAGCTGCTTGTCTCAGTTTGTCTGCATTTTAAAGTTTGTGCTCTAATAAAATGTCAGTGGGAACTACTGAGTGCCAGCTCTGAGGGGTTTGTGCCCTGAACACACATCCTGCAGAAAACAGGCTAACAATCCCTGTCCTGTTTGCCAGAGCTCACTAGTTGTGTTACTCTGGGCTACAGTTTGCAATTAATTCTGTAGATCTGCTGGGCTTTATTGCAGCTTTCCAATGCTGGTTCCTGTTTGTTCACAGAGGGGTTATTTTTCACAAAATCACACCACAGGATTTTGCAAATACTTAACACTACGGAGGCCAGAGAGTCATGGAGAATGAACTGCTTTAGAAAAACTGCAGTGCATGAAGCTGGTTGTGAATAGTTCCTTATAATTAGACCTTATAATTAGAGATGGACTCTTGTCATTATCAGTGATTACATCTCATTAATTTGAGTGACTTTCTAGTCCTAGTAAGGCTGCTAATTTCTCTATCCTCAAATATCCAATCAGAAAATTCTGACCATAGTAGTGGCAGTTTACCTATATCAACAGCAAGCTACATAATCTATTGGCAAGCACACATCCACATGATTTTCAAAAGATGCACATGAGCTTTTTCTATGATAAATGACTAACAGACAGAATTTAAGCACTGTGGGTCATACAGGACAATTGCCCCAGGTTACATTTAGCCTCTATACCTTCCTTTTAYAAAAACTTCTCCAAATCCGCTGTGTCTCAGAAGGCTTCTGCCTCCTTTTTTTTTTTTTTTTTTTTCCCACTCCTGGCACCTGACAGTGGTATTAGCAGAAATCAAGCTTCCATAAGGGATTCTTCTGTTGTGACCAGTTCCTGGGCACAGTACACTGCTCTAAAAGAGAGGATTTCTATAGGAGCACAAAAGCGTAAATATAAAATGGATAAAAAGATATAAATTCAGAAAAGCAAAGCATGTTCTAGTATCAGGAAAGCTGTACTACCAGGTAGTACTGGGTACTCTTAGCTGTACTCTATGGCAGTACAGAACAGTCTCTCAAAAGTAAAGGTCCGAGTGCTGCTGAAGCGGCTGGAAAGGCTCAGGATACAATCAATAGTAGAAACTTGCTTGTGTCCTTACCAAGGGCAAATGAGAGACCTATATCATTTTGTCTGAGTACCAATTCAGTGTTTCTCTACAAAAACAAGCCAGTGCCATGGGACTGCAGGCCTCCTGTAAATGAAGCCCATGCAACACTTAGGCAACACCACAAGATTTGCTACTGTACTAGCCCCTTAATAGCACCACTCACAATGATTACCAAAACGATATACTGAGACATTTTTTACAAATTATAATGTGTTCTTATATTAGTGTAATGCAGTTATTCGTCTTGGAGAGTGAGCAAGCAAGTTTGTTCTACATCTGCTGGAACAAATAATTACAAACTGCAGAAAGGCAGAGAGGAAAAGGAAGTTAAGCTGCTAATAAGCCTCCAGGGCTGTTCCGTACCTGCCTTGCTCTTGCTTTCACTTGTGCTGAGTTAGCTTCTGAGCTCGGAGCCATGCCCCACCACGGATTTCTGCTGCTTCTAGTTCATCTACCTCAATGTCAACAATGTATGCAGAAGAAAGAAGACAGTGCAGTGAATCCGTTTTTTGCAGGTGGAACAGGATAAGCAGTAGGATCCAACAGAAGTGGTATGATCAGCAGGTATGAACTATCTGCCCTTGTAGTACTCATGGACTCACAAAGATCCTTTATTGCCACTTCCTCCCTGAGTGCAAAGCTTTTGATTTTTATACTCCAGAGAAGAACACGATTGGTATAATCACATTTAATCACATTTCCTTTTCTCTCTACTTTAGCCCTGACAGTAGAGTATCTGCCGTGGGCAATATCTGCTGTGGGCAAACTAGCAATGGGTAACAACACTGGTATGAACAGGGGACCTTGAATGCAGTGCCACTGACAATGGTTACAGTTACATGCTTGTCTCTATGATCCAGGTAAAGAAATGAAAGATTCACTGCACTGCTTGCCTTTGTTCCTTGGCAAGGAGCAAAAGGAGTCAAAATCTTGATCCAGGCCTTAAACTGTTGAACTGGACAGGTCAGAACATTTCCAACCAGTTTGCCCTTTATTTATTTGTTCCTTATTCCAGCAAGCATCTGAACATCCTCTAACATAGTGAAAACAATCTTAACACTATAAACTATTTACAGCAACAAATACATTGCGGATTTGGGGCTTAATTCCACACATTGGTAGAATTAAAACTCAAGCCTGAATGTGGCTTCTTAACAATCAGGTAGAGACTAAAGGAAGATCTGCTCATTTTCTCTGGAGCCAGATTAGGAAGGTCACTTTATAACAAATCTCAGCACATCATCAGGGAATTGCAGTAATAATTTCCTAAGATATCATCTTCTGTTTGGCTGCAGTGGGGTCACTGAGACACAGGAGCTCTGGAACTCTTATGAAAGAGTAACCCTAGAAGTCCTACGGCACACACAGGCTCTTTGATTATGCAGTTCTGGCAGCCAAATTAATGGAAACATTTCCATTTGGGATGAAGGGGTGGGGAGGTGGAGAGGAGAAAGTTGAAGTGATGATGTCCTTTTTTCACAGAAGATAGCCTGGACTGGTTTGAGTTTTGCCAGATCTCAGATTTTTCTGAGATCTTTGTTCTGTTACATTGCAGTCACCAAAGTTCAAGAGTTTTGAGCAAAATCTTCCCATCAGTTCCTTCCCGAGCAAGCCAGAACAATCTGGCAGCCCAGAAGGGCATTACTCCCTTCTACCCCATCACATATGCCAAGATATCAGGATGTGGGAGTGCTGAGTTTCTAAGAAACCAATGTTAGCCACCAGAAAACCAAAGCTGAAATCTGGGTGCAGGGATTGGTTCTCCCCTCTATCATATGAAATGGAAGAATAATGGCTAAATTAAACACCAATCATGTTCACAGCAGGTCTAAAGGTATGCATTTTAACTGGATAATGCAGTATACAGCCTAGCTGGATAAAGTAGCAGAGGGTTTTAAAATGATAGACAGTGGTCTTCCACTTCATGAAAAACTTGTGTCTGAGCCAGAAATGATTCTGATCTTGAGTGGGGATATTAATGCAGATGTATCTGTGATACAGGCCTCTTTCATAAACAACTGGCTGCTACACACAAGTCTAAAGTTTATCACGTTGAGAGACAAGAGTCTGGACTTAAACTTTGAAAACAATTAAACTGAATAAGTGTGGTGCCAATTTGATGTTTGTTTTGGCTTTACAAGGCTTAGAAATATATTGACAAAATTGGGACTGCAGATCAAGTAAATTTTGGACAGATCCAGAATATATTTAGCTTTAGAAGCAAGTAATAAAAGGAGTTGTTCATGATGCAGAGGTAAACCCTTTGATTTAATGTATTATGGATCTTAGATATGGATACATGTACAGAAAGCTGATGAAAAGCTATTTTTGAAGTGTCTGTGTATTTTTATATATTCTGGTCATTTCTGTTCTGGAATATCCTTGAGCTCCTGCCTGATCAACCTTCTGTTACAATGGTAATTGAATTTTTACTGCAAATTAGTGTTGTGGCATGACACCTTTGTAGGACAATTTATTTCATCACCTTGCCATGAAGAGCAGAAGAATTATCACAGTCATCTCTATATCAATGTTCAGTGGTCAGCTTTTCCAGAAAAAGAATAATGCAAGAAATCATTTCACTAGGCAATTAGCACACCATGACTTCATATCATGGCAGCAGCATTCCTATCAAATATAACTTTAAGTGGGAAGTGAATGACTTAGTGCGTTATCTGTGCACATATGAAAGACAGTTGCATCAGACCTTTTATGTTTAGAAAAAAAATCTACAATAGTAGCATTTAGAAAAACACTACTTGATTTTCACATCAAGTTTCTTGCATGTCATATTATGTATGGTCTAGGAAACAGGAGACAAGAACCGTTATGCAGACAGAAAAGTCCTTCAAAAAGCACTTATTTCTGTGTTACTGTCTTGTTATTCACTTCTTTCKCCCAGTTCTTTAGCCTTTTTCATTGTTCTTCACGATGTTCTTTCTGCTTAGAATTACTGAGTTGTAGAAGTAATCCACTGCAAAAAGAGCTCTTGACTAACATAAATATCCAGGAGCAAATATGAATGGTTGCAGAAGGGATGCACTTATAATTGTGCCCAGAATAATCGTGCACTTATAAACTGTGCCCAGTTTATATGCCCAGAATATCTATAAAAACAGAAAATACACTATTCACATCTCTCTCCCTCCCCATTCAGCAGCTAGTTCTAATTCACTTTTCATTTCAAAAATACATCAGGGAGAGATAAGAAAGGGGCTTCATTATTACATTAATTGTATAATTATTGTTATTATCAGCATCCACCTCTTTCAGGAAGCTACATCTTTTCAAGTCTGTCCTCCCCTTGGGATCACAGTGTTTGTAAAATGAATGCATTGCATAGGCAAATTATGAGTATATTAAATGAGTAAATTAGAAACTGACACTGACAGAAAAAGCTCAGATTCAAGAAATCTTTTCATATTTTATCTTTAACTTGCAGACATTTATAACCTGAAATAGTAGTAGCTGTAGTTTCAGCTACAATATGTCTGTTTGGTCACCATCAGATTGCTCTTTTTTTTTTTTTGAGAGGAGAGAGAAGAAAGGGAGTATCTAAAAAGAGCCGTTATCTTTTCGTCTTGGTAGTTTAGGTGAGCTGAGAGCTGCAGCCAAAGCATCAAAATAGTATCAACATTTCACCATTACTGTAGTAACATGATGCACCTTGGATTGTCATCACAATCTCTTTCAAAGTCTCTGGAAAAAGCACTCAATAGTACTCAAGCTATGGGTTGGGGAGAACTAAGAAGAACTGTGTGGTGTGAACCTCACAATTGACAAAGTTTGATAAAGGAAGAGACCTTTAGATTTCTGTGTACCACCAGTGTCAGGTAAATGAAATGTTTGTGTGCTACTATCTACTTGTGCAGTGTGCAGATAGCTCACATGAACGGCTGCTGGATTAAATAGTAAAATGTGCATCTAGATAGCTATAAAGCGAAATATGTGGGATCTGCAAAGATCCTAAAATATTTTGCCTTTCAGTACACCGCATTGCAGTGCACAGTATTTTTCTTGATTCATGGTTTCTTTCATGAAAGAAACCTACAAGACTAGAGGAAACAAAACAAAACACTGCATTTTGCAGAGATCTTTCCTTACATCCTTAATCTCACACAGGATAAAATTCATTATCTCTATTCTTGCCACACCTAATGAGGCAAAGTAACTTGTAAGAGGCTCTAGTGGCAGGTCTGCATCTTCCATCATATATATCATTTTCCCATGGTGCAGTTCCCTATGACAATGGAATAAGACTGAGGATGTACAGGTGAGGATGGAGAACCTCAGTGTAAGACAGGCTGTGCTCTGAACTGTTTCTCTGGGAGCTGAGGCACAGTTCTTAGTTTACTCACCTATGTTTGTCCTTAAGAGCTGTTATCCCCATGCAGAATATGGCTATTGATGGCAAATGACACAGTAAACAGAAAAGGGTGAAGAAAGAGAAAAAGCAATGTCCTGTGAAACAGGAGTCACACGCAGTTTATTCACAGCTCATATGTCACTGAGCTTTTGGCTAACAGTGCACTGCTGTTAGACAAAAGACCGAGGTAGTTATTACAGCTGCCATCACTTGTATGACAGACACCATGTACCACACTTCTATGTGCAATATGTGCTGAGAATAAGCAGGCATTCTCACCACCATGCAGAGGTGGACCATGCAATTACAAATCATGTATGTAATTTCAGTTGTGAGCCAGTACTGCTCACCATTTCCTTGCTGTACTAGCAACTTACTTTCTTCTGCTGTTGGAGAGAGGAATCTAAAAGACTTCTTGCAGTTTGCAATGGGATTTCATTTGGCAGACAACTTTAACACTTCTTTTCATTAGAAAAACTTCCATTAGCATTAAGGATCTTTGAGGATAAAGAATTGAACGCAGCTCAGAATAAGAACTAAATGAAGAGATCAAAAGAGCAATCAGGAAGAAATTAAGATTAATTTTAAGATGGAAGCAGAACTGGAGGAAAGTCTGGAATTTGCCTGAACCAAAGCCTGGTGAATCWGTGGTGACGCATCCTGCCCTCCCTCCTCCTAACTGATCTCTGCGAGTTTGGATTTATTTGTAAGGGAAAAGGTTAGAGAGTGAAATTCAGGAGAGCTATTCCAAAGGCTGGACACTGTCTCAGAACAGACCTGGATATGTGTATCAGCTAATAAGCTGGAGATCCAGTGGAGAACTGTTTCTTAAAGCAAAGTAATTTTATCTCAAAACACCTTCTAAAACACACACAAACACAACTTTTAAAATGAGCAACCTATGACACCCCACCATGAGGCTTGCAGCTCAATGGGCAGATTGGCCTTAGAGCCACGTATCTTTCAGGGCTATGGGAGCTGTAGAAGTATCCAGTAATGAAGTAATTAGCATCAATAAAAGCATGGAAGCGAAGGGTGGAGCTGATCCACAGAGGCTCTTTAGTTGTGGTAGCTAAGTAGGGTTTCAGAAGAGCTGCTGCTCACACAGAAAAACCATAGACCCTAATAACAAATATGGGACRAACACTGGTGAGGAACAGTGTGGTCACTCAGCCCCTGCCCAGCCACCACCGCCACTGTGGGTGGCTCGCAGGAACTACTTCTCTCTGTGTAAGAAAGCAAGGGTGGCGACCACACCTGTGCAAAGTAAAGAGCCTTCTCTGTAGCTTGGAGGCAGAAATGGAGTTTCCCATCCAAAAGGCAATGTGAGTATAGTCACGAGCTTCAGGAGTCTCTGCCTTCACTTCCCTCCTGTTCACATTAACCCCCCTGTGCCCAGTCTTAYGTCATTCTAGCACAGGTTTTGTGACTCTGAGATAGTTGACAGTTGGGTCTGCAAGAAAAGGATTAAAGAAAAACAGCTAGACAAAGCAGAGGTGCAAAAGTAAATTAATAATGTTTATGGGGAAATGAGGACTAAGGAAATTATGTAGACTGAGGAAGGCAGCTCAGTATCACAGACCAAGCTCATCAGCCAAACTGCAGAGTCTAACATGTGTAAAGGTCAGGCTTTATCTCTCAAAAAACCAGACTTGCCTGGCTGGTCAAATGCAGGGATCTATTCCTAGAAATCTGTAACTATCATAAATCGGCTTTATATAAGCTCCCTCTATGATACTGTGTCTAAAAAAATGTAATCTGAACCTTAAATGTAAAAAGAGAGTAAAATCATTTAGAAATAGATGGATGTTATCACCTATGTACTGGGTCCACCTTTTACCAATGCTGGGAAATTGAATATTGTGTTTCAGTACCAACAGAGGTACTAAAACGGGCTGATTATAAAGCTAGTCCTAAAATTGGTTGATAAATTGAGTAACATTCAGTTTAGATTTTTTTTTTTTTTGAATGATTGAGGCATGGCACATTCTAAGACTCCAAGACCTTGGAATAAGACCTCAAGATCGAGGGATAAGCTGAATATAGCCTGTGAGTACCTGCACAGGAATGAAATTTGGAAGACTGCCTCCACTCCAGCAGACATGAGTTTGACATGATCCAATGTCTGGATTTGCAGTTAGGCAAAATCGGATCAGTCACCAAACACTTTTCTAACTCAAAGAGCAGCCCTCACTTTCAGACCTTATTTGCAGTCAAACCTCGCTGATGATTTTGAACCACCAGCATTTTATTCTATTTTTATTTTAATTTTTAAGAAAATGAATTCTGTGAAGCCTCTGGCTTATATCACATATCAGATACACACTGGCTTTATCATCACATCAGTCCCTCTGGCCCTCTGGAGGTAAATGCAAATTTTCTATAAACAATTCAAGAGTTCTGAGTTTCTAATACTTTAATTGATACCATTGGATATTAAAATTATATTGTTCTCATCCTTCTGATTTTTGCCAGAAAACCCAGTTCCAATATTTAAGTGAGATGTTAGTGTGATTTTATTACATTCATTTTGACAGATTATCTTTGGGAAGAACAAAAACTTCCCACTGCTTCCTTCAAAGTCCTCTTCTCTCACATGTTTTTTTTTTTTTTGGTCACTAGTGAAGTTGGCAGCAAAACCTTCACTAGTAAAGTAAAAAAAAAAATAACTTTACTTCGAAAGTAAAGCCTCCTTTCCAAGTTTAGCAGGCTTATAGGGATCCCTGGCCCAGCTAGTTATCTCTGTGCTATGTGTGGATTTGTCACATCTGAGCAATAGCCAGTGTAAGGAAATGGTATTTATGAGCTTGTCTGTTTTCTCGGCAGCGCATACACTGAGCCGTATAAGGTGTGCCCCATCTCTGCAATTCCTTTGGAGGTCATGACTTCTGATGAAGAACAGAAGAGTTCAGAAGACGAGGAGACCAGCCAGGATGATGCCAGCCTCATCAACAAGGTAAAAGAGCTGGAAACTGGGGGCATGCCAATCTTTTACAGGGAAGGACAAACCATTTGCAGAAGAACCTGGAGTCTCATCTCTCTGTTTTGTGCATAATGACCTTTTAGACACGCCTGAGCCATCAGTCCTTGCACTAGCGGTACAATACATTCCAGTGCACTACTTACTACTAATTTACCCCAGTAGCATATGGCAACACCAAGGAGTTACAGTCCTAAGAAGAGCAGTGGAGGCAACACGGCAAACAGGACAGGACTGATTTGAATATCAGGAAAAATGTCTCGCTCAGAAGAGGGTTTGGTCCTCATCTTGAGATTTTTAAAACTGCACTGTAAAATTCGCAAGTACATTACTGGGACCAGTTCTATACTGGCTGGGGGATGGAGCAAAGGATCTAACACATATCTGCCATTTCAAGATTCCCTTATCATGGGAAAATACAAGCATGTAAGGGTTAATTTACAGACTCCTGACAAATGAAACATCTCTTCTACAAATTATGCAGAATATCAGGGATACACAATCACAARACCATACAAGACTGTTTAAACTTTCAGTAAATGGTTCAGTTGTTAAAGAAATGGCACTGAACAATTTTAAGTTGTGATGCCACTGACGAACTGGTAAGAAAATTGTGATTTGAGTCCAAATGGGCAATACATGAAATTACCATACACTTGGAAGCAAACTGAAGGCCGCTAAAACCCATTTTATTGCTATTTTTTATGTTTTTACTGAAGACACTAGGAAATGGTATTTTTCTAAATGCTTCTCTTATTGCATCTTGTGCCTCTTAATTGCTCTTTTGTGCTGGGGTAGCTACACTCTGTAGCCGTCATAGTGGAAAGAGGAATTTACAGATCAAACACCTGTTTCCAAGTCTCACCAGAGGTCTCCCACTCAGAAGGCATACAAAAAAGCAAACCTCTGCATTTGCCTGGTACAGAATATCAGCACTGCCTGAGCAGGCCAACTCTGCTTGTCTGATCAACCTTTGCTTCTCAAGCTAACTATCATCAAGAGTCAAAGCACATCGAACCCCGCCTCCACAAGCTTCTAGTAAGTTGCCTTGAAATAGCCTTATTTGAATCTTGGCAGTATTTCCAAACTGGCTGCTGAATAACCTGCACATGGCTTTTTACCCTGCCAAAAACAGGCCAGAAGACTAAGCTTAACCTGGTCTGGGTGTAATTCTGTCTGTATGAAGATTAGCAACTTGACAGTCTACTGGACTCTAGCTACCAACTCTAAAATAAAAGGTTGGATGATCAGCAATCTCACTCTTGGCTAGCCATTGATTAGCAATCGAAGTTAGGAGGCTATGTCTGATGCAGGATCAAGAGCAGACACAGGGATGAGAAGCAGTACTGAAACTCCTTTGAGCTTCTTTTTCTTGTAGTGTCACTAGGAGCTAAATATACTTCAGGTGTCACTTGGGACAGACAACAGGGTCCCAGGGACCCTGTCAAACCCTGTGTCCCAGCTGTACCCTGGGCTAATTCTGCTAAAGAAGGCACCTTATTTGGCACTCAGAGGCCAGGGCTTTTTCACCACTCTTAAGAGCTCTAGCATCGCTGCAAGGCTGCAAGGCTGTGGGAAACAATATCAGAAGACAGCCAGGGAAGAACCCATTTCCTATGGGAAAAGAGTCAATGCAGGGTCGAAAAGTGAAGGATACCATATTAAAAATCTCCTTCTCCCMAAGTCAGCTACATGATAATAGTGGTAAGTGAACCTTCCTCATGTCCCACATAGCCCATGTAGCCGAATCTCTGAAAAAAAGGGAGGACTGCTGTTCTCTGTAATTAACAGTGAATGCTACAAATGCCATCTCTCTACAGCTCTTGCCCTAGAAAGCACTGGTATCTTTTCAGAGTACTAATAGAGGACTGCGTTTCCTACCCCAAAGCTCCGGCCTCCTTTTGTTATCTTCTCATGCAAATCTTCTGCCGCCAAGTGAACATTAGCTGCTCTGTCAGAAAATGTTCCTACAATGCCTGAGCTTCTGAATCACCTCAATAATTTGAGGTGGATCCTGCACACTTTATACCATCCTCCTGTGGTTATTCCTCCTGTGCTAGCCTCAGTGTCAGCATCTTCAATCACAGGTCTTAACACACCTCCTCTCTTCCATGTACTTTATAAGACTGGATCTTCTTCTCAGGTAATCCTCTTCCTCACTAATGTTCTGCATGCTTATTTGTCATAAAACTGAAGAGASCCTGAAGACAAATATGATTTATCACTGCACATGAGGTCTGTTATGACTAAAAGCAAGGTCCAGCACTGAAGACAATAACCTTTATGCTGAATCTAGAGAAGAGCAATATAAAAGTCCAATGAAGAATAGAAAGTGCTAGCAAAGCAGAGAGCTAGATACTACCTTTTAGGTTTGCTATGAGAACATCAAGCCTTTCAAGGGATTCAGTGAGACAGTATCAACAACTCATCTTCCTTCATACTGCAGCCACCAGATTAACACCTCTCTTTGTTAATCCAGAGTTAACAACTCTGCTCTTAAGCCAAACAGGGTCTCCAGGAAGGACAAATATCTTCAGGACACACCACAGCAGGGAGATGCAGCAGAAGCTGCACAGTGTTGTGCCCCAAAAAAATGCTGAAAGATGCCTCAAGAAACACACAGAGATGAGGCACAAGATTTGGGCTGTGTGTGGGAATGGGTGAGGCGCAGCAAACCAGCCACCAAATGAAGAGTTTGTTTTTCCAGCACCTTGCAGAAGAACCGGGCAGAGGATCATGTAAGTGCACCATGGAACATGCTGCCTTAGGCTGGACTTCAAGAGCTATTTCTCTCATGCTTCTTGACCCACAGTATACGTCACACACATGCTAACAGGGTGTGAATCAGACAAAGCAACAGGCTTAAAAATACCCCCAATAGTCAATGGAAGGCATTTATACTGAGATCCACAAGTTCCCCCACAGTGATAAGGGGCTGAGCCTTCATTTAGAGGGTTCCTTTGGCAACAGAAAACAGTAGCTGAGTAAACAGGGCAATATCGGAAATATTGTAGCAGCATCAGCTATTCTGAGAAGTCTATTAGAGTTAAGACTGACATATAGCAAACCCTAGATTAAATCATCAGACAAGGGAAGAATTAGAAATATTCTCTTAAATCTATCCGTTTATAAGCACAGCAGGGAGTTTGACCTGAATAAAGAATGGAATCTCAGAAGAAAAATAATAAAAGAATGTGATTAATGTGGCTGGATATCTGTAAGAATTACAGACTATTAAACACTCATGAAATAAAGTAAAACAAATCTAAGACTCACTGAAGTCGTATCTGGAACACAGAAGACACTTCTTTCATCCAGAAGACAGATCTGCCTGACAGTTAACTGTACAGGTAATTCAAAAGTAAAGTGATCTGTATGCAAATACTGCCTGGTTTCATTCTAAAAAGCAAAACCAAACAAAAAGTTGCATGGCGCTGTTTTAGAGACAGTGTTCAGAAATGTGGTATTTTCTCACTCTGGTGACAAATGAGAGGGCCCCCAGTGACATGGATAGAGCATAACCAATGCACAAAAGCATAAAARAAGGCAAATTCAGATTAAGTGTATCTGAATTTTATGGCACCAAAAACTAAAGCATTTTGTCTAATCACTTAAGATTCAGAGGTTTATTACATCCAATCTTAGCCAGACTGGATGAGTGCTCACTACCATTGTTTTGTGGTGTGTGCAGAGAGAACTTCATAAAGATGCAGTTTCTAATGCTGGGATTCTGAAAAGGTAGCGCTGGAAGTGAGATGCTCTGCTGTTCTCCCATATATCAAAATATGCGAAAAACGGGACAGTAACCCAGCACAGCATATTGACGTGATGCACATCATGCACAGTGGGAACACTAGGCTAAGCCGCAAAGATCTTACAAAGACAGCTACTGTCTCATAGCAACAGTTATTAAAACTGCCTTTACCACTCCTTATCTATCCACTAGGTAGGCTTATTTTCTAGGCTCCATAAATCATTGTTTTGTTAACCTTTAACCTTCACATACTAAAACACACACATATGCATGCACAACCCCCAAACAAGCTGGGATTGAAAGTGGCAGATTAGTGAGCCTTGAGGAAGGTACCTAATTTAGATGCCTTTTGATAGACCACATTTGATTTATGTAATTGCACAGATCCCTTAGGATGGCTGCAATCTAGCCATTCAAACAGGAGGACTGAGAAACTGGACAGATGGGCTCCATTTCCTGCCCCCTAAATGATCCATAGAGCCAGACAGGACAAGTGACTTGTTTGATGTCAGTTTACTGCTTGCAGCATTGGCATCAAGGTGAACTGCTGTTTTCAAACAAACATTTTTCACCTTTTGATAGTGACAGTAACACTCTTGGGTCGGGGGCTATCCAGCTACAGCATACATGTGCTGAGGAGTGTGCAAAATAAGATGCACTTGCAGAAACACATGCAAAGTGTTTGTCTGTGTCCCCAGTGGCAGACCCAGAAATAGAGCCACTGCTACTGTGCCTTGGCTAGCTTTCTGAGCTTTCAAAATGCAAGCAATTATTTCTTGAGTACTTGAGACAAATAGCTTCCCTAGCATCAATGCTTCAGTTCTAAAAGATAGTACTTTGATCTGCCTGTGCTTCTCTAGGGACAACACAGTCTTGTTCCACCTCCACACAGGAAGAATTCCCTCCACGTCATCCTCATTTTTTCTCAAGCTGAATCAGGACACTGACTGGTTCTCAGAACGGCCCTGGAAAAAAGCTGGATCACCACAGCTAAGGGCTGACACTGGGCTCCATAAGTAGTGACTGGCACTATCAATGAAGCCCAGTTTCGTCAAAGCATGCCCATGTCTGATGCCTTGAAATTGCTCAGAGCAGGGCCAGAATATGTAAATGACTTTGTGTGGAGATTCATCCCTGCATTGATGGGATCACTGCCATGG
This sequence comes from Eudromia elegans, assembly GCA_003342815.1. Taxonomy (NCBI): domain Eukaryota; kingdom Metazoa; phylum Chordata; class Aves; order Tinamiformes; family Tinamidae; genus Eudromia; species Eudromia elegans. Next base: position 65,209 of record PTEX01000079.1, read on the forward strand.
AAAAAAGGGAAGCCTCAAACCAYTATAGCACAGTCAAATCAGACTGCTATCCATGCTTCCCCACAGAAGTACTTGTTCGTTGCTTGTCCCTTCTCAACTCAAAGGCTTCTTCTGTCAGGTTGAGGCACAGGAGGGACATGAACCTGGAAGATACTCAGTTTAAAGTATTTAAGACTAGTACACAACTTCAGTTGTCCTCACAGGTACAACACTGTAAAGACCTAACCTTCAATGTCCTAATCAAGGGAGATGACGGTCAGCCTTTTCTACGATTGATGGTCAATGGCTTGATCCATTCCAACTACATTTGTCTTGTGTAGGCCCCTAGGGCCTATACTAGCGCTCTGAAATCCCAAAAGGCAGTAAGTTGCTCCTTACAGCAGTAGTGTCTAACACTTCTGATGTTTACATAATGACCCTGGACATACATGCACACTATCTTTATCAAGCTGAACTGCAATTTGGGAAAAAAGAAAGGAGGAAAGCAGAAATAGGAAAGGAAAGGTTTTTTGGTTTTGTGGTGGGCTTACCTAAAATGTTCAACTTTGCTAGCTTCCCCATAATCTTTTCTCTATTGTTCTAAGCCAAAGCTTTCTGCTGATGTTGTGCCTCCTTACATACTGCAAAAGAGACATCTTGTTGGCAAAAGAGAAATGCTAGACAAATAATTATTCTTCTCTTTCCATCAGTAGCTTTCCATCAGTAAGCTTGATAGGCACTTGCAGGACAGCTGTAGCTCTTGGTTCATTATCATCTGAAGCGATGACTGCACAGTATCACCTTTGCTTAGCAGGTTACCCTGATTTGCTGTCCTGACTGAGCACAAGCTCTAACCTCACTGAAGTGTCTTTGCCTAAGACACCTTTCAGGTGTGAGCATTTCTAAGTGGAGAGAAAAGAGCAACACCTCAGTCATATTACAGTTGCATATTTCATATTGCAAGCATTTTGTGAGCATTTGGAAGTGACAAGACAAGAAGACTGAGTAAGGCAGAGAGCCAGGATCCCCACATGGCTATAAGGCCAAGCCCAGAGTGCAGCTCCTGAAGTAGGGGCTGTGAAGCAGCATACTGCAACACTTGTTGCAGGATAAGGCACAGGGAGTAAAGATCACTAAAAAGGTGGAAGATTGACTGTGTTATATTAATCACTTGGGCTTTGTTTTAGAAACTTGATGTTTTCTAAACCAAGAAACTTGACTGTTAAGGGACCTGTACCCGCTGTAGTCCCTATTCCCAGAAGGCTGTCTCCAGACACTGTCATCAATCTCAGACTTCATTTCCTGGTTAAACAAACAGCAATTAAAAAACTCAAGACAGGCAACGCCTAGAGACACTATCTCAAACTTGCTCTAGACAGACCATGTGACACTGAGGTCTCTGTATTTTGTCTCCCAACTAAGACATATTAATCACAAGAGGAATTACAGAATGTGACAATGCGTGTACGTGAAGGGAGAACGGCGATGGACCGCTGAGGAAATTCACTCTGCATCTCAGCAGTGCAGAGTGGGATTTATGCACAGAGGACGTTCAGGACAGCCAGCACTGGGCTGGGTGGTCCAAAATGACCTCCCCCTTAATTTACTCTATTATGCCTGCAAAAGGGAAAGGAGAGAAAACAGAAAACTCAAGAGCCTCTGGTGTGCATCCCCCCAGCAGTGGGGATAACCAGGAGAGACACACTGTGGTATTCTCAAAATGGAATGAGGATAAGATAAAATATTTGCTCTCAAGAGATGAGTGAAATTAAGGAAGAAATATAAGACGCCTTTTAAACAACAGATCTTTCTAGTGCATTCTATTAACTGTGGAATAGTTCTCCAAAAGCAAGTGGTTCAAAGTACGTTCTTTGGCCCATGTTAGCGAGAAGGAACAACACACCAGAGAGCATACTCTCAGACTCCTGCTGCTGCAGGAGAGAGATCAGACATCTGATCCTCTGAGTCCATTTCCTTTGTCTCTTGCGATCTTCAGTTGTCTCCCAGTCATAGCACAGAGAAATAAACTGAAGATGAAAAGGTCACTGTGTCACTAAGTTCATCTCCGTACATGAAACCTCATTCATCTAACCCATCCTAATCAGGGCTCAGTATATTTTTTTCCTTCCATTCACCCTGATCGGTTCATAATCCTCCTACAGTTCTATTACCTCCAGGCTGAAAACTCGTGGACTGTCAAGCAAAAGTTCCTTATTAGTCTTCTCACAGAAACATTTTCTCTGCTCATGTGTGGAGTCAGTGATGCCATTTATTTACACTATATTTTGACTGGCCATTGGTTGTTCTGAAGCAGACAGCAGTGAATTCACTCGTTGATCAACATTAGGTTCAAATTCAAGTATATAAAATTATTAAAACCAGAAGAATCTTTAGAATAAAGCATCTATTCTATCACATATCTCTTTTTTAATGTGTGATTGTTGGACAACAATGCAGCTAAGGTTATGTTTCAGTTGTTCTTGCTACTGAGATTTTATGCTTCCCGTATTTATATAGTTGAATTTCAACTTCTGGCACTTTAAGAGATTTTTTCATTCCTCCCCTAGCTATTTTCATCTTAGGGCAGAGTAAATCAGAAGCTTTGGGAGTGGAAGACAATCCACAGGATGATCTCTCTGCAGATACAAATGGTGGCAGATGGGTTACAACAATAAACACTGCTCTTCCATATGTCCAAGAATATTTGTATCCCAAGGGAGTGATAATAGGGAGGAGGGACAGAGAAGAAAAAGTCTACAATGTATTTAGCTTGAACTCGTTTAGGTATTTTTAATGCTCAGATCTGCTACTACAATGTAAACCCTGTGCATACGATCTATCAAGCGTAATTTGTGAAGTCTGCTTTGCTAATTGAAAATATTCCAGGTTTGGGGTCCTACCATTGCTTTCTACGAGGGGGCCCGATTAAAGCCTATATTCCCAGACTCGTAGCAGCCCTCCTCATGTAGAATTTATGCACAGATACAGTCACGAACTTCTCACTTGATTATTGCCCCAAAGGGGTGCATCACAGCTCCTCAAGTCCCAGTCTCTCCTTGGTAGTCTTTCAGAAACAGGATATATCAAGCAATGGGTTTCCACCACACCTGTTCTGACACACAATCCCTTGGAGTCCCGCTGCAAAAGACATTCCTCACAGTGATTCCTTTCACAGAATCATAGAATCACAGAATGCTTAAAGTTGGAAGGGACCTCTAGAGGTCATCTAGTCCAACGCATCTAGGGTCACCTACAGCACGTGGCACAGGGTGGTGTCCAAGCAGGTTTTGAAGACCTCCAGAGAAGGAGACTCCACAACCTCTCTGGGCAACCTGTTCCAGTGCTCTGTCAGCCTCACTGTTAAGAAATTTTTTCTTAAGTTCCTATGGAACTTAAAACCGGCCCCATCTTCCTCACTCCCTCTCTTAAGATATTTGTATACAGTGATTAGATCTCCTCTCAGCCTTCACTTCTTCAGGCTAAACAGGCCTAGCTCTCTCAGTCTTTGCTCATAAGGCATATGTTCCAGGCCCTTGATCATCCTCATAGCCCTGCATTGCACTCTCTCCAGTAGCTCCATATCCCTTCCTTTAGATCACTAGAGGTTGCTTCACTTTACTACTGTTGAACTACTGTTCTATTTTCCTACTTAAAACTGATAAATAAATCAAATTTCCTGTAGTAATTTATTTCAGTAGATATTTTAATTCTCTTTTCATTTTTATGATAAAATTGAGTCATGAAATAGGAGCAAAAGACCTCAATTAGATATTTGTCTCAGAGTCATACACTTTGCTTCTTTCAGAGTTTTTTGTGTCTTCTGAAGTATCTGTCAATTAAGTCGATGCCACTGAGACCTCAAAGGGTGCTATTTGCTGGAGTATTGAATTGTTTGGTTTCTAGAGGTATTTACTACAGTTTAATTTATAAATTTTATTTAGCATGCAATAAAATCCTTTGCCTTGTTTGCTTCCACATCTCACAACCGTCAGAACAGTCTGAAGTACTTTCATTTTGATAAAGAACACCCTTTTCCATGTAATTAAGAATCAAATGATATAAACCTAGAGAGCCATGAAGTTACCCTATTCAAAGCTAAGTGCTTCCTGCTTCTCTGATAGATTTTAGTCCTGTCATAATCAAGAGGAATTTTCTCTACATCTTCAGTAAGAATATAGTTTTACAACTTTAAGATTACCTCAACATCTATTCTATTCTATCATATTATTAGTATTTGGATTGCTGAAGCATCCTCTCAAGCAAAGGACTCCAGAGCGTCAAACACTGAACAACAGAATAAAATGCTTGTTCCTAAGTTCAAACTACTCTCTACCATTGTTTTTTCCTCCTGGCATGAAAAAAAACCTTAACTGTCACTGGTTTTGCTTTTGATAGAAAGAAGGCCAGTCCAGAGCTTACCTCATTGCTCAGGAGCTGATGTCTACAGAAAAAATGTGAGTTAATTGTTACACTGTTACTGTCCTATAACTGAAGCTACATAATTCATCCTTATTTATTCAGCACTGGTTTGGTGGCAATTAATGAAAATTTATCTTTTTTTCTCAGGTATGTGGAGATGCTCCAGCTGTTACAGATGGTGAGTAAACCATTTTATTCATAAAACCTAATTGCCCTCTTACTCAGATGCAGTTTAGGAGACAAAAAAGCAATGACGGGACTAAAATGAATCTGAGGGAATGTCTTACTGKGCAGTAATGCTTTTTGAGGCACTGTAAAGGAATCTGAACTCATCTGCTCTTGCTGCAGATCCAGAAATCTAGTGTTACTCATGCACATGGAAAAGTGTTGACCAACAGTGCTTGTCAGGGCTATGACACTGGTGTAATACACAAGATAAGGCTAGTTCAGAGAAAGAAATAGTGATAACAAGGGGTAGGACCTCTCTCAGAAGGAAGTAGAATTGTGCAGCATGCAGGTTTGGCTTGGAGGGATTAATATTAATTCTGCTTCCCATTTAGGTGGTTTTGGGTTTTTTGAGGTTTTTTTTTGGAAGGCGGGGGTTGGTTTGTTTGTTTTTTGTCCATAAAGCAGAATTAATAAAATCCAGCATGGTCTACTCTGGAGTAAGGTTGCTGTACAAGCTGGGGCCTGTACTGTGCTATACAGGTAGTCACCATGAGCAAAACTTGGGCTTTGATCTCAGAAATTCTGGAGGAAACTGAGATGGAGAATCATTTATGACCAATACAGAGTTCTTCCATGCTCTAAAACCAGTGGTAGCTTTGTTCTGGTGGTGGCTTTGTTGTGGCAGCCATTGTGTCTCACTAACAGAGCTGCCATTGCTTCCCTAGACACCTGTCTACAGCCTAGGCAGCCTCGCTCTGAATGTCCTTCTTGGCTGTTCAGCAGGAGACAGTAGAGAATACTGGTCACCAGACAGAGGACACCCATTGCAGTTAGGAAGGTAATTCCCTGACAAGGCAAAAGAAAAATAGCCTTGGGTTGCCCTTGGAGTATATTCTAAAACTCAATCATGGGCAGGGTCTCTCAAGGAAAGARTAGTAAAAGTAATGAGCCCAGAACTGAGCAGCTGCTTCATCAATGTGTATCGCAGGCAAGCTGCCAAAGCTGAAGAGCCTTCTCAAACCTGAGCAGCACGTGTAGAAGAATAGCCTTAAATGTGAACAAACACCTTGCAGGCAATTGCATTTTAACAAATCAGAAACAACTGAGCTGGCCAGATGGGAGCCAGACACTACAAAGGACTTGTCTGCTTAACAGAAGTCCACCGTCATTTTCATATATCAACCATAACAAGCCTAACCATTCACCTAATTGATCTTGTTTTTCCTCTGATTTCTGCACAGCCAAACACATTATCTGCATAATTCATGACAAAATCAAGACACGTGCATACAGTTTTCATTACTGCAGCTGGAGCTTCATGATTTAGAGACAGCAGTTCTACAACAGGGGCTACAAAGGTGTTTCCAGGTTGTTTAATTGGCAAGGAACGCTGTAGGAGTCTTGTTCAGTAGCAGCAATGCTCTTCACTGCTGAAGCTGTATCAAGCTTAGACTATGGTCTGGTCCACATAAGATTGAAAGAGAAGATGCTGAAGGCCTCTTCAACTCCACTGTGCACTACTAGGAAGCTGCCAGACACAAGTCCAGTTTTTCTCTAGTTGTTCTATTTAGTTCTACTCAGTAAACATCTAAGTGTGAGGCAGCACAAGAGTGCACAGTAGACTGTACTTCATGGAGGTTTTCTAAAACAGAAAAGTAGCCAGAAAAAAAACCCCAGGATATAGATTCAAATCTTTTTTGAAATAACTTTTGGTGATTTCAACCAGAACACTACATTGCTGTTAAAATACAGTATAGAAGCACAGTTGCCTTTCCTACAGTTTGTCTGTGTCAGGAATAAGATGCTTCTGGACTTTTCCAGACCTCTCCTCCTTCCTGTGGTAAATCCATGCCTGGTGATTTTGGTTCTGGGCTATGCATGTGCAAATGAAAAACCTAGGAATTTTCATAGCAACCCTATTTACTGCTTGTAGAAAACATGTGGAAAGGACAGGAGATGTAATTTTTACTCTCACCTCCAAGGTGACCACTGCTAAACAGGACAGGGATTCCGATTTATGCCTTTTGGTAAAAGGCCTGAGCTTAGAACTGTTTATGGATGAGACACCATGATGTTTCCCTCTATCTGGACAAAGTCCAAAATGTTAGTAATCAYTGATAAAAAGAATACTCATAAAAATTACAGCTCAATCTCAGTCTCCATTTGCCCCAGTGAGAACGTTTAGAAAGATCAGTGTCAATTTTAGTATGAGATTTTCCGTGCACAATTTTGGTTATTTTTTTTCTGCATTGGAAAATTACCCTTCCTCTCCATCCCAACACAAACAATGCTTTAGAGGCTACTGGARAGGCTTCAGCAGAGTCAACAAGCACGTTTCTCAAGTTTTGGCTGCTTCTATGAATTGACTTTCCCATTCGTGGCCTGCATCAGGAGAAGCGTTTCCAACAGGTGGAGGAAGGTGATCCTGCCCCTCTACTCAGCCCTGGTGAGGTGGCACTGGGAGTACTGTGTGCAATTCTGGGCTCCCCACTACAGGAGGGATGTGGAGCTCCTAGAGAGGGTTCAGAGACAAGCGACCAAGACAATCAAGGGACTGCAGCACCTACCATATGAGGAGAGGTTAAATGAACTGGGCCCGTTTAGCCTAGAGAAGGATGAGAGGGGACCTAATCAATATGTATAAATACCTGAGGTATGAGTATGATTGTAGGGAGGAAGGGGCTAAACTGTTCTCGGTAGTGGCTGGTGATAGGACAAGAGGTAATGGTTTTAAATTGAAACACAGGAATTTCCATCTCCATGTGAGGACAAAGGGCAATTGTTTTAAGCTGAGGCATAGGAGGTTTCATCTCCAAGTGAGGAGGAACTGTTTAGTATGAGGGTGACGGAGCCCTGGAACAGGCTGCCCAGAGAGGTTGTGGAGTCTCCTTCTCTGGAGTTCTTCAAAAACCTGCCTGGATGCCACCCTGTGCCATGTGCTGTAGGTGTCTCTGCTGGAGCAGAGGGCTTGGACTAGATGATCTCTAGAGGTCCCTTCCAACCCTAAGGATTCTGTGATTCGTGAGGATATGTGAATGGCATCTCCTTGGGTACAGACTGAGAAAGATGAGAGAAATAATTTCACATTTTCCTGCTAGTTCAGAATCTACTTAGTTCAGAAGAGATCAAGAACCCTTTATAGAAATTAGTGATCTCAGGTGTCTTTATTCCATCTCCCCTATCAGCTGCCATGTACACAACAGCTACCTGTCACTGTGGTGTTCATAAATAATCCCATTTGTTCTGTTGCAATTGTTCTGCTCTGTTGTCTAGCCTAGCAAGATCTCATCACAGCACTGTTCCCTTCCCTCACCAGGTTTCACTGGATCATTATATTCACCTCGTCCAATATCACATTCAACTTTACGAACATCTAGAGAAGGCAGTACCAATTTTACAACATATTAGTCTCTCAGACAACAGGATTGTTATTGCCTCATGAGGCTTCTCAATTACGATCAAAAGGTTACAAAGAACTAGATACTATTATTTGCATATTGAATGTTTTAATAACATTAAGAATAATGATGTAGTTCAAATTATCACTCTGCTGTGTACTCCCTCTTGGCACACAACAACAGACCCTTACTGGTGATTACTGGCTCACAAAACTACCCCTCAGACACAGCATCCCATCCACTGCCATCAAGGAACAAAGGCTTCCTTGACAGGAAATCTCATCCTATCCTAAAGTTCTGTTTTCCACCTCTCCCAAGAAAACAGCTCCTCAAACATCGTCTTTCTTCATAAACTCACTTCTCAGTTAGGAAGTAAGGAAACCACTCCCTAATTGCTTTGAGAAAGAAAAAAAGACTTTTCTATGCATGCATCAAAAACAGTCTTCCATCTCATTTCCAGGCTCAGTTGAAGCACCTCTTCGTTTAGCGTTAACAGAATCTCTTTGGCCTTTTGGCAGAGACTTTAAGAGATTGATTGCCAAAATGATGACATTTCCATATACTGACTCTGTTATTGAACTGAAAAAGTAAAAACCTTGTGTTAGGTCACGAACTCGGTATCAGTTGGTGTGGTAGCAGTGATAATAATCTACACGGTTAGTTCTTATTTGCCTTTCCCAAAGGTAATGCAGTTCTCCGGAGAAGGGAGATAAGAACTCAGGCTAGACATAGCAGACAGGACTGGCTAGACCTTGTAGTACAGAGATTCCCCTGATTTCTTGATACTCAGGATTTAGTTTTCAGAAAAATGATTAGCCTTTCTTTTTCTTTTCTTCTACTTTTCTTCTAGGATTATTTAATTCTCCAACTCTTTTCCTCTTTTTCTCTACCCTAGAAACAGGAAAATACATCTCTGTAACCAGGGTGCAACTGTCATCTTTTTCTTACAACTATTCCTGAATCAGAAATGTTTTAGGTTGCATCCTCAGCCTGATGTTTCATCCACTAACCTGGATAATCAGTAGTCTGATTTATTTGTTTCCCTTCAAACATCTATTTCAAATTATTTTATTAAATGCACAATCAAACTTAGTGTGACTCAAACTGCCTCAGACGGGATTGAGCATTTGCCTGATTGTGTGCCATGATGTAACTATGTCCAGATTTACTTTGCTGGTATACAAACTCCTATATTTTGTAGATAAACATTTCAAAATCATTATCACTTTCTGAGATATTTAGTTAAATGAAGGTACCAAAAGAACAGTTCTATACTGGAAAAAAACAAAAACAAACAAACCAACGAAGTCAGCCCCAAATTCCTCACTGTTTAAAGAGCATTGATCCCATTCCCTAATTTTCCGCACAACAATAGACCACCATTTGTTAAAACATCATGAGCCAGATTTATGCTTCCTTGCCTTTCAGATATGAAAACAAATAAATTCAATATGTGCTGGTTCTGGAACCTTTAGAGCAGCTTTAAAGCAACCCTGCACTGAGGCATCCCAAGGCTTCTGGCAGCAAAATAACTCTTAGGAAACAAAGAATAAAATCATCTCAGTGCTAAAGTAGCCTGCTCAAAGGGCCTGCATATACATTATCATCAGGTCAGTATTAGTAATTCAACTTTATTTTCAGAGTTTTTGTGTGTAGCATATTCCCAAGCACAAAAAACAAATATAATGTCATTTAGTTACTATATACTAGACAAAACAAAACTCCATCTTTCTTAGTATTTATGCTTCACTGAATGATTGGCTAGGCTTTCTTTTACTGCTGTAAAATTCTTGGAAGCTTATTATTGTCTCCACAAACAGTGGGAAAATAACTTCGTACAGACAAGAGAGTATCAGCAAAATAGCTGTCAGATTGTTCTGTGTATTTTTAAAGGGAGGGGAAGGAAGGAGGGGAGATCACAGTAACACACTTATCATCAAGACAATTTGCTGATAATAAGCCCCACTGATACAGTATTTGAAACATGTGCTCTATGGCTTGCTGTGGCATATTGATTACACGGACCTCAATCTGTGTTGATCAGAATCCCTTTATTGCTCAACGCCTTATATATTAACACAATCTACTAGAGCCAGTTAGCTTTTGGATTCTTGGCCTTGCGGATGCCAGCAATCAGCAACAATTTGCCTAAGAAGTCACCATAATCAAAGGAGTAGGCAATTATGGAGTGATTAAATACACTGAGATGCTGCAGGAAAGGAGTGTTAATCTTGTTGCTCCTCTGTGATGGAAAGTGGACAGATACAGAATTGTCTGATGTTAATTTGAAATGGACAACATTTCTACGACATAATAGGTTACTTAAGCAGATCAGTAGTGAACTTACTACAGGTATTCATCTCCCCAGGAACAATAAACTGAAAGAACTCTCTGGATTCTTTCCCTGTCTCTAGTCTAGATTAATTACAATGATTGAGGACTTTGAAAGTTTAGTGAATATCTTTGAGTTAGGAATAGCACCCAAAAGAGAGAGTGGCTGGCTTAGATGACTGGAAGCATCTGAAATATGCAAATAGATAGGCTCACTCACACGCCAGAAAAAACAGGAGCTAGAACAACACAACAGTGAGATCATTTGTTGTATCAGGGCAGGGCACCTTCCAGAAATCAGACCCAAACACATAGAAAACACGTTGATTCTTTTTTTGAAAAATTTCTCATCTTGTTTTATACTGGATATAGTTAGTCAAAAAGAAGAAGATTTGAAGCTCTCTGTCCACTCTTTATAGAATTATAGAATCATAGAATACTTAAGGTTGGAAGGGACCTCTAGAGGTCATCTAGTCCAACCCCCTGCACACACAGGGTCTCCTAGAGCATGTGCCACAGCGTGGTGTCCAAGCGAGTTTGGAAGATCTCCAGAGATGGAGACTCCACCACCTCTCCGGGCAACCTGTTCCAGTGCTCTGTCACCCTTACTGTTAAGAAGTTCTTTCTCAAGTTCTTGTGGAACTTTTGGAACTTCAATTTTTGGCTGTTTCCTCTAGTTCTATTGCTGGCTACCACTGAGAAGAGGCCAGCCCCATCCTCCTCACTGCCTCCCTTGAGGTACTTGTATGCACTGATGAGGTCCCCTCTCAGCCTTCTCCAGGCTGAAGAGACTCAGCTCTCTCAGCCTTAGCTCGTAGCGCAGATGTTCCAGGCCCTTAATCATCTTTGTAGCCCTGTGCTGGACTCTCTCTAGCAGCTCCATATCCCTCTTGTACTGGGGAGCCCAGAACTGCACACAGGTCTCGAGGTGCGGCCTCACCAGGGCTGAGTAGAGGGGCAGAATCACCTCCCTCGACCTGCTGGAGATGCTCTGCTTAATGCACCCCAAGATCCCATTGGCCTTCTTGGCGACGAGGGCACGCTGCTGCCTCCTGGTCAACCTGTCGTCCACCATGATGCCCAGGTCCCTCTCTGCAGGGCTGCTCTCCAGGAGGTCAGTTCCCAGCCTGTAGGCATATCTAGGTTTATTCCTCCCCAGGTGCAGGACCCTGCACTTGCCCTTGTTGAACATCATGAGGTTTCTCATCACCCAGCTGTCTAGCCTGTCCAGGTCCCTCCGGATGGCAGCGCAGCCCTCAGGGCTATCAGCTACTCCTCTCAGTTTCGTATCGTCAGAAAACTTGCTGAGGGAGCACTCCATCCCTTCATCCAAGTCATTAATGAATAAGCTGAACAGGACCAGACCGAGGACTGAGCCCTGSGGAACACCACTAACCACAGGCCTCCAGCTGGACTCGGCACCACTGATTTCCACCCTCTGGGCCCTGTCTCCACCTCACTGTCCACTCATCTAATCCACACTTCTGGAGCTTGCCCAGGAGGATGCTGTGAGAGAYGGTGTCAAAAGCCTTGCTGAAATCCAGATAGATGACATCCACCACTCTGCTCTCATCAATCCATCTAGTCACACCATCATAGAAGGCTACCACGTTAGTCAAGCATAATTTCTCCTTGGTGAACCCATGCTGGCTACTCCTGAGCACCTTCTTCTCCTCCATGTGCCTGGAGACAGCAGCCAGGATGAGCTGCTCCATCACCTCTCCAGGGACGGAGGTCAGGCTTCCCGGCCTGTAGTTGCCTGGCTCCTCCTTCTTGCCTTTTTTGAAGACCAGGGTGACACTGGCTTTCCTCCAGTCCTCCGGCACCTCCTCTGTTCTCCAGCACCTTTCAAAGATGATGGAGAGTGACTTAGCTATGACATTCCCCAGCTCACGCAGCACTCTGGGGTGCATCCCATCAGGGCCCATGGATCTGTGGGTGTTGAGTTTCCTTAGGTGCTCTCTGACCCAGTCTTCCTCTACTCGGGGCAAGTCTTMCTCTCTCCAGCCCGTTCTTGCTTCCTTAGGGTCTGGGATACTAAAGGACTGCTCTTGAGAGCTGTCAGCCCTGTCTGGGCTCTGTAGTTCCTGGGGACCAGACTTAGCAGAGAAGACCGAGGCAAAGAAGGTATTTAGTAACTGTGCCTTCTCCGCATCCTCTGTCACCAACGCACCCTCCTCATTCAGCAGTGGACTAACATTTTCCCTAGTCTTCTTCTTGCTGTTGATGTATTTGTAGAAGCCCTTCCTGTTATCCTTGACATCTCTCACTAGTTCTAATTCCAAGCAGGCCTTGGCCTTCCTCGTTGCATCCCTGCATTCCCTGACAATGTTCCTACATTTTTGCCACGTGGGCCTTCTTCCACCTTACATATGTTCTCTTCTTATTATTAAGTTTGCCCAGCAGCTCCTTTCCCATCCACACAGGTCTCCTGCCCCTCTTGCTTGACTTCTTACTGGTGGGAATGCACCGATCCTGGGCTTGGAGAAAGTGGTGCTTGAATATAAGCCAGCTCTCCTGGATGCCCTTTCCTTCTAGGACCCTGGTCCAGGGGATTTCTCCAAGGAGCTCCCTGAGGCGGTCAAAATTGGCTTTCTTGAAGTCCAGGGCTGTAATCCTACTTCTTGCCCAGCTCCCTCCATGCAGGATCGTGAATATCAACATCTCATGGTCACTGCATCCAAGACTGCCCCCGACCCTCACATTTCCCACTAGACCATCTCTGTTGGTTAGTATCAGGTCTAGCAGTGCCCCTGCCCTTGTCGGCCCTTCAACTATCTGCATTAGGAAGTTATCTGCAACGCTCTGCAGAAACCTCCTGGACTGTCTGCTCCCAGCTGTGTGATCATCCCAGCAGACATCAGGGTGCTTAAAGTCCCCCACAAGGACCAGGGCCTGCGATCGTGAGGCTTCTCAGCTGCCTGTAGAAGGCCTCGTTCACCTCCTCATCCTGGTCAGGAGGCCTGCAGTAAACTCCCACGACTGTGTCGCTCCTGTTGCCCTGCCCCATGATCCTCACCCACAGGCTCTCGACTTGCTCTCCATCCTCTCCTATGCCAAGCTCCATACACTCCCGTTGCTCTTTCATGTAAAGAGTGACTCTGCCGCCTCACCTTCCTAGCCTGTCCCTCCTGAAAAGCCTATGGTCACGGCCCAGTCATGAGAGCTGTCCCACCACGTCTCAGTAATTGCAATGAGATTGTGGCCCTGCAATCGCACAAGCATCTCCAATTCTCCTTGTTTATTCCCCATGCTGTGTGCATTTGCATAGAGGCATTTGAGTTGGACTCCCAACGTGCCTCTCGTTCCAGTTGGGGCAGCTGCAGCTTGACACTGTGGGCCTTTAGAAGTCACCATATTTTGCCCTTTAGCCTCTTCAGGCCTGGCACGTCCTCCACAGGCAATGGAGTTAGGCTGCTGCGAGTGGCACAACAGGCCACTGCCTACCTTATCACCCGTTTCCCCGACAATGCCCCCCTCCCTCCTCGAATCTAGTTTAAAGCCCTCTCGATGAGCCCTACTAGCTCAAGACCCAGGATCCTCTTCCTCCTTTAAGAGAGCTGGATCCCGTTAGGTGCCAACATGCCCGGTGATGTGTAAGTCTTCCTATTTACAAAAAAGCTGAAGTTATGGTGATGACACTCGCCCCGCAGCCACGTGTTGATGGCTTGTATCCTCCCATTCCTTCCTATACTGCTGGCAGCACCAAGAAGAATGGAGGCAAATATAACCTGTGCCCCTGAGTTTCTGATCATCTGCCCTAATTCTCTAAAGTCCCTTTTGATGGCTCTGAGGCTACGCGTTGCCGCTTCTTCTCTATCCACCTGTAGGACCATCAATGGATAGTAGTCCATGGATCGGACCAGAGCGGGAAGCCTCTTGGTAATGTCCTTAACCCGGGCCCCAGGAAGGCAGCAGACTTCTCTTTGGGGATGGTCACATGTACATATCGGCCCCTCCGTGCCATGGATTGAGGAGCCACCCACAACAATAACACGCCTTTCTTCAAAACACTCTTGAGTATGCTTTGCTGACAGGATAGTCCAACCTCTCCTGCTCTTTATGGAAACTTTCATTAGGACCATTGTCATCCATACCAGATGTTTAAATGAACATAGCTACCTTGATTTAATCAAACAAAAGTAGACTATTTAATGTAAAATGTAGATACCCAGTCAAAGAGGCTTAAAGTTCATGAGTGGTTCATACCAAGACACTATCAGGTTTCATGGAAATCATGACCCAAACCTAATTACCCCATCTAAGCTTATTAACTAGTCAGCAATCAGACTTACACTGAATGCCAGGAGAAGCTCCATTACAGCCCAGGGAAGTTACTAAGATTGTTTCCAGAAGTTCAGGGGATACAATCTGATTTCTGGGGAATAGGTTTCATGACCACTAAATCCTGACAAACGAAGATACTCAACCTACCCCACTTGAGTACAGGGATATTGACTTTGAGTTGCATCTGATTCTGAAGGAGGGACGAACACCTGCCTGACTCAGTCCTTTGTTTATGGAAAATACGGAGGAGAATTTAAACCTGTAATGGTTCTGTAGAACTATCCTCAGACAAGATACAAGGCTAACACAGTTCAATTAGGTACACCTTGTAGCAATACCAAAGAATCATGTGCTAAGGTTACAACTTTCTAATTTTACTGAAAAAAGACTGCTGTTTTCTAACACCAAATAATGCTGTGAAGATAAACCATCCAGTCAGTGTCCTAGCTCCTGAGAGAGTCCTTGCGTTAGGAACCTGTCTCACTCCACTTGGCAGCAAACAGTTAGCTATTCCTCTAGACAGCATCAGCATGCCCACCTTGCAGCCCATTGCCACAGCTTGCAATCAGACCTCCACAGAGCTGTAGGAAAGCTAGGCTGCCCAGAATGACTGAGAAAATCTAGCTGTGCTCAGTGAGATCAGAATATGCCTGCTGTGGGTAGAAGAAACCTGGCAAAGGTGAAGGCAACAGAGGGGTCAATTTCTCTTGAAAAATTTCCAAATGCCAGCAAGGCTCCTTCAGTCATCTGAAGCAGACAAGATGGATTCTGCAGGAATCACAGTATGGCCTGGAAACAATTACGTTTCCAGAATTTTGGCTGAAGAGGACTTTAAACAATGTTTTTCACGCATAAAAATTACTACCTGTGTTCTTGGAATGATCTTCTAACAACTGGGAATCTTATACAAATTAGCTCTGCAGTTTCAGATCGAAGCCTTATTCCTCATCTCCAGGACTAAGCCAGGGAATCAAGTTCCTGTGTTAAATAGGTGCCTTAATATGTACCAGAGATGGCTACATTTTAATATCGAGAAAATTACTCTTGCGCACAAATAATTTATAAATCACTTCTGGATAAAAGATATTCTGAAAGTATTTACTATTGAAGGGGAAAAAAAAGGGTCTGTGTCTCTTTTAGATTGTATACAGAAATTTATTTGCTCCATAGCTTGAATTTATAGCTTCTTCTCCATATATTAGGATTCAGGCACTACTCGTAAGACATGCAGAAGTTGACCATTTTCATAACAAGCTGCTGGACTCATGAGGTGATGCAATAATCACATTCTTTGTCTTTCTGGACTGTATTTCTGGTTACAAAACATTAGAAAAATGAGTTACCAAAGTCATTGAGCTCACTCTATCCGTAAAGATCTGGTGGCTTGGTAAGAAGAAACACTCAATTTGGGTTTGGCAGCACTATGGAATTCAGCCAAAAATGTATGTGAAACATGAATGGAAAAACCATGTTACACATTCTCTTTGCTATGCTGAGCACAATTTACTGTTACTGATGACATTTTATATTTCTGAGAAAATGTAGGTTGGGAGTTAGGAAATTATAAAGAACACTTCAGAAAACACTTCAGATGTTAAGACTGGGTGCCTAATTTCTGTGTTGCTATTCACAGAATTTCTATGACACTATCTTGAAAGTGATTGGGAAAGAAGATGAGAATGAACAAGAAGAGGTTAAACTCAAGCAAGGCTTAAGTGAAATCCCTGCAATTTATGAATTACATCAAGAGATCCTGGGAGAACTGGAAGAAAGAGTCTTTAAATGGTAAGGAACGGCATTGTTTGACAGCCTTGATGTACCCTCCATCGCTCAGCTTTCCTCTCACTTGCAGCAAGACTGGGATTCCAGAAGAGATGAAAGAAAAACCTGAACTTCTTTGGCAGATTTTGTGTACAGACAGACAGGAAGCAATCAGATCAAGAAACCAAATACTGAAATGTTTGTGTAGTGGTGTTTTATACCCCCATATACAAACACAGCACACACTCCGAGACTGATGAAGGCAAGCCCATGTACACAACCCACGGCTTCAAAGCATCCCAATCAGTCAGTGTGAATACAGCCTGCTTCATGGGCATTACCATTTCTCATCTTTGCCTTGTATGCTTAGTGAGTTCAGTTTGAAATCATCACCAGAGGTTAAGCCTACAGATCAAACATTCAAACCGAGAGGCAGAAGCACCAGAACTGATCTTGAAAAAAAAAAAAAAAATCTCTGCTTACAAAAAATCGTCACAACCAATGCACAACTCTCAGATAAAGGTCAGCCCCTCACTACAGAGTCAAGGCAAGGCTCTGCGTAGACTGAGCTTCCAAGCCAAACAGACACTGTCAGCTAGCTTGGAGACTCCACCTAAGCCAAACATCCTCCTGGGGCAAAGCATTTTCATGAAAGAATAAGGCCTAAGACAGACAAAGCTGCAAGCTCTTTTCATCAGAGATCTGATTTAACTCTGGCTAATTAGGTCTCAGTCTATCAAACTACTATAAAAAGACTGCCTAAAACAAATTGCCTCTGCAGTACCAAGCCTACTATACCTACAGCAGCCAAAGCCGCCCATAGCCTCAGCTAAACTATTCTGGCTCTGACAGACTGTATGGCCTGGTCCGCTACTCCAGTGGGTTCTAACAAACAGCTGTCACTGACCATGACTGTCTTATGCCAGTGCTTCCATGGATCAGTTAGTGAAGCCAATTAAATCAGGAGAACGTTTCTGAAACAATCTTAAATTCAGCACACAGCTCTACTGATCTGCTATGATCTTTCAAATCAAAGCATTCATCAGGTTAAAGGGAGCTTTATATTGGTTTGTGTCCACCAAGGTCATGTTATCCACTGCAGAAAAGCTTAAAAAAATTCCATCAGAGATTGTGAGCCCAATTGTGAACATCAAACAATGACTGTGAACACCAGTTATTGCTACTGTTTTCAACAGCAGTAGTTGAAGTCCAAAATGACGTGTGCCTAAAGAAGTTACAGTCATACTCTAATACAATAGCATGCTCCCTGTTTACAGCCTAGGGATCAGCCTCACACAGGGCCCGTCCTAAAGCAGTGTGTTTTGTTGGCCAGTTCAGTATTGTTCCTTTTTCACCATTTAATATAAACATTAGCTGCATGATGTCATTAGCCAATGAGCAGAACTGCTATAATGAAAATGAAGTAGGGCCCTCCCTCCCTCCCTCCCTCCCTCCCTCCCTCCCTCCCTCCCT
>PTEX01000079.1:83139-150615 GCA_003342815.1 Eudromia elegans
CCTCCCTCCCTCCCTCCCTCCCTCCCTCCCTCCTAATTATTTGCTCTCTTTTCTTCTGTGGTCTTAGGGAGGAACACCAAAAAGTTGCTGATGTTTTCCTCTCCAGAAAATCAAGGTTCAATCACCACACTGCATATATTACGCAGTTTGATAAGAATTTGACTTTGGTGGATGAAACTTGCCTTAAATACTCCCAATTGGCTACCATCATTCACGAGTTTGAGGTAAGGCCCTCTTTACTCTTTACCTGCAATAATACATAGTTGTGTCACATGGTTTACTCATAGATACTCCTGTCTGCAACTCCACCAGTGTCCACACACAGCTGAGCAGAAGAAAAGTTCTCCTCACATCTTGGTGATAAAACTGATGTTTATGCATGCATAATGTGTTTCTGGATCTGGATCTGTTGCCCACACACCCCTATGTGTGAGCATGTAGAATTTTAACTGTGTGAGTCTACAGCTCAATCTATAGCTCACTATGCTTTGCTCATATACATGCGTGTAGTGGAGTAATTTCCTATTCAAATTAATATATATTAACACAGTATATTAAACTCTCTGAGTAGGTATGGAGCTTAATATCTGTTATCGTAAATATTTCTTATATCTTTCTCACTGCATTTTCCATCTCCTCTTTAGAAATAAATTTATATTTTTAAATTGATATTGTGATAGACAACAAACCAAACTCCAAAGGAAGGAAGGAAGGCTACTTGCTAGGTAAATACAGAGATCTGTTCATCTAGACCCCCTCAATAGTTTCCAACTGCTGGGCCTGTATCAGTAAGAAAGAAACATTATCCAGCTGCATTAGCTTACTCATACCCGCTGGAATGACAGGAAAAAAATCATGACGCACGTGACAGAAATTTAAGCCATGATGATTGATTACATTTTGAGATACCTGTATGAAAATTGTATTTTTAAAGCATGAGTACTGTTAGCTTCCAAGTTCATCAACAGAGGATTTAGAGATTCTTCAATGAGCACCTTTGACTTCAGTATGGGGGACTGGGAATGCTCAATACAACTGTGAACACACATTTGGTGAGTTCAGTCAGTCAGTCACAGGATTAAATCATACAGCAACATGAAACAACTCTGCTGCCTTGGAAAATACTGTTCTTTGCCAGTCTTCCTTTGTACAATTAGCTTTGTAGACTCCCTTTTACCCTGCCTCTCTTCACAAGTGTAACGTGGAAATGTAGGTCAATGAACACTGAAGCCCTGTGAAACTTGAACTGATTTTGGACCCATTTCTTCATCTCTCTGGACACGCAGGGGCTTTTCAGGAATGAGTTCTGTGGTTTGCTTTTGGCTTTGCAACACTGTAATGAAACTTACACTGTAAATTATATATAATAACTGAGCACTCATGAGACTGCCTACAATGAGTTGAATATAAAAGGACAAAGCAAAGAGGAAACTGCTACATTCTTTTTCATGCAAGTGTTAAATTGTATCATAGCTACCCTTCATTGTGTTGCAACAAGCCTCTGCATACTCCAGGATGCTTTGCTGTATTTTGTGCAGTTCTTGAGTCTTGAAATAAGACACTAAATTGCAGAGAGAAGAAAAAAAGGCAACAAGTTTCACTGAGATCTGCTTCCCTGACTCTTGAGACAGCACCTAAAAACATTATTCAATCTTTAATCCAATTGGCATTCATGTTTCTTCCTTTTCCCTCCTTCCAAGTTCTGACCGTTTTGTGAATGATGCCATAGGAAATAAGCTGTCATTCATAGTTGTTTYTACTTGAAAAGACTATATTCCTGAAGAGATGGGTAAGCTGAAATGGCACAGTGATGTTTGTGCATGCAACTGGTATCGAACATTCAAGGGACACAAAAGGTGGAAGAGGGACAGTTTAGTCTTGAGTTCACATATTCCTCATTTTTGTTTCCTCTTCCCTCTCCTGAGGACAGCAGAACTCTGGTGATAGCCCACAGAGTGTGAAGCATCAGCTTCTGAAAGTGGTGCAGCGTGTCTTCCAGTACCATGTGCTGCTGACAGGTCAGTAAAACTGCTCTCGAAGGTACTACAGTAGAACTCTTCCTGTGATGTCCCGTGTTCCCTTCGTGCTGCACGCTAATGTCAAGAACAGCTAAAATACAGCAGAAGAAACTCGAAACTTCTTCAGAACTTCAATTTGATTAATCTCAGATTCAGGAAATGTCAGGCGGCTTGGAAAGGAACCTTCAGCATGGCCATGCTGAAAGGTCACTCAAAAGTGTTAAGTCAAGTGCTTTTAGTCCTTCCTCTCTGGCTTTATTCTTCCATGAATGAGGAGTAGCAGAGTTCAGAAACCTCACTGCCAGCTTACAAGTTTTATTTTATTTATGTCAACGGTAATTACCAGGGGCCGTAGGGGACTGTAGTTCCCAGCAAGGGGCGGCCCCTAGCACTGTATACACAGCCACGGGACACAGCACTGTCTCCTTCCACTCTTACCAAAAAAGCAGTTGTATTCAGCACTGCACCGTATACCCCACATGCACTATACACCTAAGACTAGTGCCGACTTTAAGTGAAAATCCCAGACCAGGTTCTCTGCATTCTAGGAAAGTCCAAGCAGAGATTCAGATTTGTATGTTGCCTTGTAGTAACATCACTACCACCTGGAGTCTCTCTAGCTGTGTCTTCTGACATTTTTATTCTTTCCTGTGGCACAATCCCTGCTAGTTACAGAAAATGTAGCAAGTCTGGGCCTGTGAAAAGAGCAATCTTTTTGGAGAAGGATGGAACCCTCAGCAAGATTTGTCAAGTTTAGGTTTTTGCTAATGAGCTGTCTGCAGAAGATGGCGAAATTTAACAACAAATCTCAGTGTTGTCCAGTAAGTTTGACAGATTGAAACACAAGAAACCAGGAATGCATAGACAGGAAGAACTGTCTTGGGAGTATATATTGTATGGGTAGAGATGAGTTATACTTGGGACAGTTAAAAGGAAGCCATAAACCATGCCCATATCTAACAGCTCATGAAAGACACAGCATATTAGAAGTGACTCCTATAATTGAAGAACAAACAGACCATATGAATTGTTATTCACAGCACAAGTTAGTGACAGTTTCATCTTGTTCCAGACACTTTGATCAAGAATGCAACTCATTTTTCACAGCAGTTTTTGCTTTTTCAGTCACAGCAATACAAATGAGCACTGGATGACAGTAGTAATACTTTTTTTTTCTATCTGATTTGCTTCCCTCTCTGGGTCTACAATAAGGGCAACTTTCCAGGCTAGCAGTTTGAAATACTTTGCTGTTTCATATGATTCTTAAAGCATTTTTAGTACATATACAAAAACATAGCACCTGAGAAAACGGACTTGGCATGTCCCTGTCATAAACATTCCCAGCACACTCCGTTTTCCATGGTTGATGGACTCCATGGTCCACAAGGTGAATTGCAAACATAAATTTGTGAGAGAACCAGAAGTGTCCGAGTGCAGCTCCAGTGATTAGATGTCTCCTTMAGGCTAGAAGCAGCTAGAGCTACTCTTTTCTCCAGTTCTCCAGCACTAACTAGGAAGGCTTTCTAGTCCCCTGGACGGTTTTGTGTACATAAAAGAATAATGGATAGGGAATGACAGAATTACATGATCTACTGTTTCATGATATTCCAGAACTGCTACTGCAGTTCTTTATATGAAAAACAATAGCCCCCCTGTGGCTGTTAGGACAGGAAGAGTGTAGTCCTTTAGTTTTTCCATGCACCACAAAACTTTATCTATATATGTAGATACAGGTCCTCTTGTGTATTCAGAACTGTCTGCTTCTACCAGATAAGGAAGTGTATTTTATCAGGATGTTAGTTGCCAGTTACTGCACTGCAGCTGAAACGCTCAGTTAAATGAGCCAAGCCATGAACGGAGCTCCCAACTGTGCAAGGGAACACTGGTACTGCCTGACAATACCACACAACAACTTTATGCCTGAATGGGTGCAGACTTTTTTCCTAAACTCAGGATAAAGCAAGTACAATTCAGAGCAGTAAGGAGAGAACAACACTGGAAAACTGCATGCAAATGGATAGGACACTCAAAGGTCTCTGTGAGTAGCATCACATACAGCACATAGGCCTGGTTCTTGAATGAAGGATTTATCAGCCTAGATTCATCAGAGATAAGAATAAAGTACTTCAGGTTTGGGCTTTAAACATGATGGCACTCCCACTACAGTCACTAAAGGCATAACAAGTTCCTGAAAAAGAACAAACAGATGATCTAAGTCAAGTAGGCCAGGTAAGGCTGACAGGTTAAAAGTTTGTAGATAACTTAAATGTAATTCCCATAAAAACAAGTCCTATTTCTCTGTCCTTTACAGAACCTAATTTCAAAATGTGATTGAGTTCAATAGTAACCCCAGAAATCTGCATCTATAGAACCACAGCCCACTTCCTGTGAACAGACAATTAATTTCAATATAGAGCATCAGTCATTGTTGCAAAGACCACTCATTCAGATGAGAAAATAGAATTTATGAAAAGAGCAGCTATTAGTAAAGCAGTACTACTCAGCATTTCTCTTGACTGAAAAACAAKGAAACACTTTTGTCCCACTGTTTGTTTATACCTGCCAAGTTATGTGATGAGTCCAGATCTGAATCAAAGCAAGACCTCACAACAGAATGCAAAGATGAGTTCTTTTTTTGTTGTTTTGGGTTTTTTGGTAATCCAACTACAGATTACGAGGACCTTCATTCTGATTACTGGATGTCTGTGTTTGATTATTTTCTACAGATTACTTGAATAATCTTAGCCCTGATTCTACGGAATATGAAGCCACACAAGGTAAAATGAAATAGGTAGAATAGAAATTCTCTTTCACTCATTCTGCTCCTAACAACGCAAGTGATCTACATCAAGAGTATGTGGAAAAGGCTTATTTTCAAGATGTCAATTTAATATATCTTGAGCTAGATATAAGAACTAAAAGAACTCATCATTTAGATAAATTATTTACAGTAAGAATCATATCTTTTTCTATTAAAATTTGTGGGCTTCCTTTCATTTTGGTATGATGAACATATAGAAAAAGAAATGATAATGTATATAAACATGGCACAGATACTGTAGCTTGGCACTCGACAGCAGAAAAATCCTGGACCTCTTTGGTTTCATCCATACTTGCACTGGTAATTGTAAAATCAAGTGGGTTGGTTCAATCTGCTTGTCTGTATATCATTACCCAGGGTATGCCTGATTCTGTCTGTACTTTTGAATTCTGGAGCTAACCAGGTTTGAATCATGCATCTCTATCTCTGTATTCCTTGAGCCCATGTGTACTTGAAAGATGGCAATTTAAAACCAGTTCTGCCTAATCAACAACTCAACTAGAGTTCTCAGTTGTTTGTATCATCCTTCCTACCACACCAGAAGGATAAAGCAGACTTTGCTTACTCTCACTGAAGATAGGAATGCATTGTCCTCACCGGGAGTAGCTAGAGGCCAGGGTAAGAAAGAATTATGTTGCATTAACAAAATTATCCCACCCCTCTATTACACTGGTACATACCCAAACCCAAATCATAGCAAGGAGATCTGCAGCTCTATACCGAGTTCTGACTGAGAGGAGAGGCTGGTGCAAAACCTAGTCCAGGCACCAGGCAGTGGCAGTGGCATTTCAGCTATACCAGCAATTCAGACAGAACTAGGGCAGATGTTTGAGCCATGGGGCCACACTTGTCATTCTGTTGTTAGCACACACCTGGCACATTTCTGCCCAGTAAGCTCCCAGATGATGCCCAGGAATGGGCAGGACGTCTTGTTTCACAGGTGAAGAGATGTAAGTTAAGGACCTGAGCAGTCCATTTCCCTCAAGGCCAATGAATGTGGCCTGGTCCATGTTATTTGCCAGGGGCAACTCCAGAGGTTCATTCATGTCATCATATACACTGCTATCAGAAAGGGATGACCTGTCCTCTCCCTTTACAACAAAAGACGACCAAGTTTTTGGATGGCTAAAGCGGGTCTACACAATATTCTTGCTACTGCAAACCTGAACTGTCAAAAATCTGCAACTGGAAAATGCCACAAAATGATTCTGTGCGATTCTAGGCACTTAAAGGGGAATTCACAAGCTCTCCTTCATGGCACAATCATGATACAAAGCTTTGCATAAAAGAAGGATGAAGGAGATGGGAGTAGAGGGGGGTTAAAGATGCTCTCATATATAGAAGAGATTTGGGTTATTCTTCCTAATCTCATATGTGTTTTATGCTCTTTGTTCTGCTTCATCTCTTAGCTGCCTTACTCATTGTCTCTGAAATCACAGATCGAGCCAATGACAGCATGCTTCAAGGGGTGAGTCCTACCATACTCAGTTTTGAACAACAGCATTTTTTCTGCACATCTACTGAAGTGAATGTAAATACGTTGAATTCTGAATTCTCCTTGAGGTGACACTCAAGGAGGCTCTGGCTTATAGTACTGCAGATATGGAGTAGGTCTAACCCCATTAATGAAGCTGTACAAGATCCATGTCATTGTGGCATGAATCACGGCGTCTTTTCCTTCCTAAGGCTGTTGGAACTGTATGTGGAGCAATGAACTCATAAATTTTCATAATTCTGTTTCCAGTATATGATATTTTTAGATACGCAATCTTAAAGACACCACAGGCATGATAATTGAGATATATTCCAAGCTCATTTACGTAACTTTTCCAGAGTCTGGACTTGCATTTTACTTCCGAAGAATAGGTCTGAATTTACAGCTCACACAGCTCACAGGTCCAATTTATCAGCTCACGCTGACCAAAACTTTCCCAGTTTAGAGCTCTTGTGTAAATTCAGATTTAGGAATCTAAGTAAACTAAATATCCTTCCAAAATACTGAGCAGTTCCTTTAAAGTCAGTGTAATTTAGTAATACCTCTCACACAATATTAGAGTCCTAATCAACTGGCAAAGGTAGCCTGCAAGTAGCTGTCCTTATGATAATTTGTTTCCAAAAATCTGTATCTGATTTTTACCTAAGTTTTGCTACTGACAGTATTAAGAAGCAATGGGAAGAGGCACAGAAAGCAGTAATCAGACACCATATCCAGCAAATTCCTCAAGAATTTAATTTTGTGGACCTCTGTGTGATAGTTTATCTAGAGCCAGTGCTTTCCTTATGTCATATCAGCCATTCCTGCCTGCAGCAAAATCATCTTGGGTCCATGCTTGCAACACCAACAGCTTTAGTACTGCAGTACTGCAGTACAGCTCAAGAAATTTGTAAGAGGTATCTACAGTCCTGATAGCTTAATAAAATGTCAAGAAACGGTACAGTTCAAAATCTTAAAAACACCGTTTTTAAAGTCTTCTCAATGCCTTCAGACTACCAAGGATAACACGGCATTACTATGAGAGCTATTAGTGCAGTTGTGTTCTTGATGATGTTGATCATTATGTTAGTTTTTTAGCAACCACATTCATGTCACAGGACAAATCACATCATTCCAGACGTCCTGCATTTCACCCAATAATAAATGTTTGCATTTAAGTGTTTCTTTCTCAAAAGCTGTCTAATCTCTTTAGATACACTGATTCCAAGTGATGGTGATGTATCATACCTTTCAGGAAGCTGATCACATTTTAGTTCTCACTTAAACATTGCTGACTTTAACATCCTGCCTTGGGATTAGACTGTGCTTGTGTCTGCTAAATTAAAGATTTATTTGGCATTGCAAACCTCCCTCACTACGCTTAATTACAGATTACAGTTAAGACATTTTTAGTTTAATCTACTAAGGACAGTGTTGCTAATAATGATCCAGTTGTCTAGACATGAAATCCAAGAGATACAGCGGAAAACACTTGGGCATTAATGTGGACAAGGGTAAGAAAGTGACAGAAATACCAGTCCTTAAGAATAAGAATTTGTTTTCAGATAGGATTTTAAAGTTGAAAAAAAGAATGCATAGAAATTGATAGACAAGGAAAGACATGAGACCCACCACATTCACACAGCAGCACTGCTTATTCAGCATATTCCTGTTAACACCTTTGCTCACTGCTGGTGAGGAATGGGGAGGATAAGGGATTCATCATTGCTTTATGAAGCAGTGAATTCACACTGGCAAAACCATGCAGGTGAAGACAGATGAAGGATGTTCTTTGCAACAGCCTGGGAAGCAATAAAGAAAGTCTCAGAATCCAAGATGCTCTGCCTCTTTTAAAAATGACGCTTTTGTGCTGTGTTCAGAGGAAAAGTACAAGCAGCTGTTTTCAGCAGATGAACTTGAGTCAAGAGTCTCAATTTTTACTCGTATCTGGAAATGTCTGCTGTTGGGTTTAAAAATCGTATCTAGTATGGTTGTTAAGACCATAAATGCAGCCTACGTGTTCATGGGCTGCTTCACAGCACAAGGTACAGTGATGATCTCATCACGGGCAAAGACAAACTCCAAGTCTTTTAGTATTTATATCAGAAAGGGATAAATAGGTAATTAAAATTATATCCTATTTTCTTAATAGGGAAATGTATCTTTGCAGATCTGCTTCCATCCCCTTTTGGTAGTATTAGTAATAAAGACTTAGGCTCTGTACCTGCTTTCCCTGAAGCCAGTGGCAAAACTACTGCAGATCAATATGAAGCCCAACTAGTACACTTCTCAGGCAGAGATGATCTCAAACCTCACAAATTTATCAAGATTTTGAATATCCTGAAGATGAAGGTTTTTAAGGTCAAAACTAAAAATTCAGATCTGCTTTCTCATTTAGTGCAAACTACAGAGAAAGTTGGACATTTAAAAATTTTTTTTTAAGTCTCTCTTGGATTTTCTGTTCCAAGTTTCTCCTCCCTGCATCTAGTGGAAAATACATTCCCCCTTTATGCAAAAACATCAACCAAATGGCAGTAACTATGTGGCTTGGTATTAATCCAGTATCACCCAAATCTTGACCTTAAAAGTGATCTTTCTTTTATACCTCCTAATTACTAAGGAAAAGTTCTAATTATGAGCCATGTATAACCAATGCAACAATCTGTGTTTCAGCAACTAGGAATCCTGAACACCTTTGCTAAGTAGTGTAAGCTATGATCTTCTTTGTTGTTCACTTTGTACTTCATTTAAAGAAGCTTCAGGTGTCAGTAAACTATTTTATCGACAGCCATTAGAGTTGATAGGAGGGAACAAAATTTGGGAGCAAAGTTTTTGTATCAGTAGTTGCACAATGGAAAAGCACAAAACAGTGAAGGAGGAGAAAGAGAGAGAAGGAAATGCAAGAAGAAAGCAAGGATGCATGGAAATCATACGTTCATACAGACTAATATTTAGCAGTGTTGAGCACTGACGACAATAACCACTAGGTAGATATATATATGAACACTATACTGTAACCTAGATGAAAGAATAGATGTAGATTGTGGGTAAAATGTGGTATAACACATTTTTTTTTTTTTTTTACTTTAAAACTCATTAACTTGAGATCTCGGGAAAAAAAAATCCAAAATAATCTCAGAGCTTTAGGGATACCCATATTAGAGGCTTAATACTGCAAGAGCTTAAATCACAATCATGCACTATTTTCTGGCATCTCTGCTTAGTTAAGATTTCACTCATACGTATGGAAGATTTGTAGGAATATTTTTCTGAAGTTGTAAGTATATATTAGCAGAAAAAAAACGATTTCCACTGCACATTGTACTGAAGTTGACTGAATTACATTAATAACAAAAAAGATCATTTAAAAAAAAAAGCTATCTTTATTGCATTACAGATTTTGAGGTAAACCAGCATCTCACATTTGGATTTTACTTAAGGGGAAAACTCCACAAAAACATCAGCAGAGGGCACCTACTTAGGATTGACTGCAGGTCCACTGGGACTTGATAAAAGTGTTCACAAGTATTTTTATTGACTGATTTTTTTGCAGTGGTTGAATTTTGTATGGTTTAGGATTGTGCTGGGAGATGAACACTAGATGCAGTCCTAGGCTCTGTTCTTTACCTCCATTCTGGGCATCTCACAAAACCATGTGTGACTGAAATCCAGACTCAGAATAGCAAGCAATAGTTGTCAAAGAGATAAAAGGAGATTCCCAGAAACCTGTTGCAAGGGAATGAACAGCTTCTATGCAGAGCTGGCATAACAATATGTACAGCAGGACACAAGAAGACTTTCACAATTAGATCCAGCTAATTTGTCTTCAAACAGTCAGGCAGGGGTTAACTTTTGGCTCTTTTCGTATTTTGAAGAAAAGTTCTGCATTTTCTGTCTGGTATTACCATGGAATTGATTTTTATCTCCACTAAGCCATACTTTAATTCAAAGAACACTAGCAGATCCTTTGAATTTTACAGACGTAACAGAGTGTATAATTATTGCTATTAACAGTGTCTGTCAAATTCCACAAATATTTTTACACTTCATTTTTTTATTGTATCATCAGAGGACATCTGCTCTTTTGGAAATTGTGGCCAGGGAGGGATGAAATAAAATTTCCCATCTGTGTGAATGCTGTGGATTCACAATGGGGAGAATTAAAGTTGAGTATTCTACTAAGTTAGAAATTGTTTTCTTGAATTAATATCTCAACAACAAACTCAATAATGTCACTCAAGATGGAGCATTAATAATTAGGTATGTACTTGAATGAAGTTCTAAACAATACCTTAGACTTGTCACGCACTTGGAGGGGGAAAGATTCCTACTGCAAATTTACTCATCAAATTGCAGTCCAAAAATCTGACAGGAACATTGAATTATGATCCACATTTTCTGAAAAATATCAATAATTCATTATTAGCTTTTTGTTGTTTTATGTTAATAACACTAGAGCAGTTTTTCTCCTGAAAACTATTAACCAGGATTTTCAGACACAATATTAACTATTTCCACAGTGTTCTTCTCAAATAGAAAATTATTATTCACAATTTACAGATGCGCAAAGCCACAATGTATACCATCACCACACAGCATTAAGAATATCTATAGGAGATATTCACTACTTGAAATAAACAGCATTTATATTATTCTGTGAACTTCTACTATCTGTTAAAGGCTCTGAGATGCTAAGAGCTATAAATCATTGTTGCTATTAACAGTTGCTRAATTCCTTGGGGAAGCAGTCCCCCTGCCTATACAAAATGATAATATGTTTAATATGTTCCTTGCCTAACAGAAGCTGCAGTTCACTGCTGAGCTGGCTAGAGATGGCTTTCAGCCACTCCACCTCTGCAATACTAATTGGGTGGAGCTTTGTTTTCCTTTTTGAATTGTAGCTCGTAAAGGATTTTGGAAGGACAATGACAAGAGTTTTAAGTGAAATTAAGAAAATTACATAAACAGGGAATCTAAGGGAACCACAGGGAAATTCTACCCCTCTCAGCTGCCCACCAAAATCCCTCACATCTGATGGCTGTTTGACTTCCTACCGGAAATGAATCTGATACATTCCTGTCTGCTTCCTGGTGAACATATGTATGTACTGCAAATGTCCGCACTGTAAAAGTAGCCTCCACCAGCAGATCAAAGAGAACCAGAGGTGCATCTGGGGGTTGGACTAGATGATCTCTAGAGGTCCCTTCCAAMCCTAAAGATTCTGTGATTCTGTGATGTGAGCTGCAGCAATTGAACTCCCCTGTCACTCTTGGAGAAATCCTAATAATTAGCAGTGACATTTGCCAGGAGAGTACTCCCATGCAGACATTGCCCTTTTTACAACAGAAGAAGGGATTTCTGTTGTGGAAGCTATCAATTTTTCAAGTTTCAGTAGAACTAAAATACCCTTTAGTCTTTTGCAATTGTCTTTTGCAAATGTCAGCTGTCCCATGATCCCTAGTACTTCCTGTACTCTAAGATTATACAATCTGTTTCCATTTTGCTGGGCCACATTATTTCAGAAGTGATCTGAAAAATTCCTTTTGTCACTGCCCACAATGCAAAGGAGATATTTGGTGGATGAAAAGGTCTTGAAAATGTACCAACTTCCAACTATAATACAGCATCACAGCACATCCCTATGCTGGTAAAGCTTGTTGCCACTCAATGCATGTTTAAAAGATGGTTACATATTAATAACTGAACTTAGTAATTCTTTCTTTGGCAGAATTAATAACATAACATTAAAATGTGTAATATTTCACTGAAGTAATAACATTCGGAGATATTTCAGTCTTATCTTAAAAAGTAAGCAGAGATAGGAACTAATTAGTTAATTGTGCTAGCTGAAATTCAGAGTAAACTAGCCTTGACAGACCATTGTGCTAATGTGGATATATTCCTTCTAGAAACTGCAATAACTTTCTTAATTAGCTGATTTTATGGACCACACTGGTTTGTATCACGCAGTATATCCCTGATTGCACTGTACAATCTAATACTGTCTAAATACGCCTAGAATTAGCTTAATGCCAGTGAGTAGAGAGCAGGAAAACACACCATACCACAGCTGAAAACTGTTGTCAAAGGCTGCTAGGCCATGAAGTTACTTTGTCCCCTGCATCAATGTGGTCCTTAATATGTTTATCCAGGTGGTCTTTAATATGTTTATCCAGGTGCATAACCGAGGATTTAAGACAGAAAGACTAATCTGAACACAGTCCTAACTTTTAGGTGTATTCTACTGATGGCTCATTGCTGCCATGCAGTCCATTCTGCTGTGCTAACCAGATAAAACCACAGCTGTAATCTTCCTTCAAACCTGGTTTTAACAGCATCACCCGCTATAAGGAAGATGAATTCAAATGACTCTAGCTCTGCTGTAAATGTACAGACATACCTTCTTTTTCCTCTGTGTATTTCTTCTGATATAATCTCTTTCATGAGAACACAGGCTTAGTTAGATTAATTTTAGATACCATCTTCAGGATATTTTCAGAATCATATCACATGCCAGTGTTCAGGAACTCCGTCCATACTCTCAGCCCAGGTAAGCAGTTAACAATATCAGAGCTTGRTAATGAGCTTTCTGATCCTTTGCAAAGCATCAAAAGCCAGACCTAGTTTCAATGCGTGCTTAGTAGTTTACCTTCTAAATCCTCTAGTGTGAAGCCATTAATCCATAAGCATAGGATATAAATCTCCACATAATACTAATAATGATCCTATAGTAATAGAATGTGCTTTAGATTATGTGTGTCATATCACTAATGCACAGGCCTTTGGAGAAGATACTTCACTTTCTCTTTGTTTCCAGCTTCTGGTTCCCAGGATGAGAAAGTCACCAGAGTCTAAATACCCATCTGAAAACTGTCCAAGGTTAGAATGGCCTTTCTAAAAGTGAACTGAGGTGCAAAGGAGATATTAATCAGGTAGCAAAGCTAACAGAGATGTTGAAGGTCACAAGAGGCAGGAATGGAGGTGATCAGGTTTCAAGTCAAGCTGGCAAAAGGTCTTCTAAACCTAAATTCCATCAGCCTAGTTCTCTTTCTTTCTCTGAAATCTAAATTTGTAGTGTCACTGTAATCTCCTAGATAGAGAAATAAAATGGTGAGATGGAATGAGGGAGCGTTTGCCTGCTTGTCTAAAAAACAATCAGTCTCCTAAATGCTGTTTCTCTTCCTTAGGAAAACCTGCAAAAGCTGGTACACATTCAGCACAGTGTCAAGGGGCAGAGCAGCCTCCTCCAGCCAGGAAGGGTGAGTGCTGCAAGCAGACCTATGCTGATAAGGGTATTGTTTCCGGCCAGCTGTATTTCTGTCTGTGTGGATGGTGAGATTTCAGATGTCTACAGGTGTTGTTTACTGAGTCACTGTGATAAAAGTGGTAGACCTGGCTTGTGTCACTCAGTCATCACTCTGGCAGTTCTTGAAGATATATGCCAAGAACCTCACGGTGGGAAAGACAGGCATTGGACCTGCTTTGACAGAGCACAGCCATTTGTGTTTCCACTCCAGCCGTCCAGACTGCTCCATTATAGTGTGTTTTGGAGGAGTCACTGTTTTGTTATGTTTTCTATATATCCGTGTTGAATGGTCTGACATACTTGACATCTGGAAAGGCCTTTTTTATGGCTAAGCAAGAGCCTTAAATCAGGGGAAATTATTTGTTTTGAATTTATTCTTATMATTCCCTAGTGCTGCTTTTAGTGCAAGACGCCATTTTACAGCAACATATAAATAGAAATGTGGAAGTATGTATAGCTTTGTCTTGCTATCCACATCACAAATTTTTTCTGGCTATCAAGTGTGTCAAGCTTTCTCAGCCCCCACCACCTTTATGCTTCAAAAAACCTCTTGTTGAATTTTACAACTCCAAATTTGCCCTCAGTCCAACAGTATCTAGCAAAATTAATGGAGGAACGTTCAAAACGTACATACTTCTGAGAATTTTCATCAGCCAATAGGGCAGCCAACTGCTATTTTTTCTCTAACATTACGCCATTGCCCTTGCCAGAGAATGTTTTAATAAAATTGAGCATGCAGATTTTAGAGGATAGGTCTCTTTGAGTCTAAATTATTCTATCATGAAAAATTCTCCATCAGAGAAGAATGGATGACTGCTATAGTTCAATTATTCTGCACTATCCATAGATAGTCATAAGAGGGATGGACAAGGAAATAATAAAACTATTGTGCTTGCAGACATGTAGAGACTATGCACATAGAACTGGTTACTTAGATGTAATATGCTGAAAACCGAATTTTCAGTATCTCTGTTCATTTTTCCTAATTAGAGAATTTTTAAAAGACAAAAGATGATGCCTGGATCCTATTAAATGTTACTTTTGCAATCTGTGACAGTGGTATCCAACAAGCGGGTTTTCAAAACCCATTTGGCATATATACAAATGAAAGCCATGAAGAGCAGTATGGTTAACCCTGGTAAAGACTAAGAGAAATCCTAAGGACGTGGGCCAAAACCAAATGTAAGGTATTCATCTCTTCCTATGATGATGAAAGTAGTTAGGAGTTCCTCCTTCTCTGGTACAGACACTCTCTGTCCTTGGTAAACTTCATAATAAAGCCTCTGCATTATAACCTATTGTTTTCTCCTTCAGATCTTTGTTAAAGAGGGAACACTGATGAAAGTTTCTGGAAAAAAMCGGCATCCTCGGCATTTGTTCTTGGTAAGATTTTTTATTTTTGTCTTTCTCCTAGCTTTTTGGGGCTTATGCAGACCTGAATCAAGGCAGAAACTTGAGGTTTGCAAGTTGTTTAACCATCAGTAGTGATGTGATGAGTTGGCTAACAGCAGTCCATTATTTCACACATGTGCCCAGTGGCCCTGCATACTGGAGTACAGAAGTGGCACCCTCTGTTTCCTGGCTACTTACAGCCCCAGCTGCAAGACAGTGATCAAAATTTAAAGTAAATGAAGAGAAAATTAACCACTCATTTCATTTCTCGGGGACCTATCACTTGGTTTATAACCACTGTTTTATAACCACTGCCATTAACACTCATGTTTTTACTTTGTATTATGCACTACAATGAGCCATTAGAAAGGATCTGAAACTCTAGTTTTCTGAGCTGTATTCTCAACTTTGCAACATTTTTTCCACATTTTTACACACTACATCTTAGAAATTTCAGATGCTTATATGCTCATTTTTGTAAAATTCTTTAGCGAAAACAGCCATAAAATCCTTAGTGTTATTGCTAGCATTAATATCACTCTGTTTAAAAAATTTATTTTAAAATAAATGGGCTATAGGCCTAGAATATGTATTTTTGTGGCCTCTCTAAATACTGACAGCTTTTCACTCTGGGACCGATGTAAGGAGGAAAGATTGCTGATTACAGAAGCCATACATTTTGCCATTAGTTCTTATTTCCTATGATTACCATTGTTTCATACTTGTGTATAGGTAGGCTCTTCCCTGTTCAGCTTCTCTGACTCCATGATCACATAACACAGTCATAATCAAAGGTCAGATGAGATGAGACACAGTGCTGGCACTCCACTTTTTTGATCGCTTCATTAGTTTCTGTGAAAATTTGGATTTCCATGTAATGAAAGTGRTACGTATTCCACTCAAATCTTCCAAATATGAGATTGCTGCAGGGCTGTTACTGAGTCTGCATCAATGGACTGTAAAAATAGCAAAAAATGTCAGGATTGTGACTCTGGAGAAGCTAAATGTTCATGCCCGAAACAGTCACTGTGGGATCAAGGGCTGATCCTAAGAAACTGTGCTCCCTGTGACAGTAACACTGAAGCCTACTGATGACCACTTTGTAACAGATAATATAGGCTTTCCTTGCTGATCTTTCTGCATACAAATTTGCTTCTGCTAGGCTTGCATGAACATTTTGTAATTGAGGCTAAAAATGAGGTAAAGTTCCAAAATATTTTTACCAGTTTGTCTTCTGATGTATTTATAGTTCTGTCATCATAAACATATCTCTTATGGTAAATACTACAATGACACAAGCTTTGCTATTATAACTGACATAGAAAACTTAAAAGATCGTAAATCAGATCTGTATTTTACACTGAGAAAAAAGTAAAATTCAAAATGAGCTAAAATTCAAAGAATCAGAAATGGTTTATTAGCTTGAGGATCACAGAGGCAAAAAGTATTACTGGAATGGAGAAAACAGAGAAATGAGTATCTGGCACTTTCTAGTCAGGGTACTATTTTTGTTTTTTAGGGAAAGTTCAGCTGTTTAAACCTGGATGTTAAGTGCAAGGACAGAAGTATCTCTTGGCAGCTGTAGATATTACAGTAGCCAATGTCCAGTTATTAAAAGTTGCTTTCAGAATTTAGAAACAAACTTTACTATTCTTTTCTTTCTTCTTTGGGTCAGAAAGGCACATTGTGATCAGACATGTACTGGAGCAAAGCTAAATCACGGTGGTCACTTCCAAGAATCAGAGAAACACAAAGCTGATTTCTTCCCAACCTTAGCACTGTGAGGGTGCAGCTGCTTTAGGCTTCTTGTATAATGTCTCTTATTGAGGGGAATGATTGGATGTTGGGAATAGTTGTACACTCATTGGCAAAGATCTGCCTTTGGTTTCAGTTAATTTGTACTCAATTTCCTCTACCCCAAGAATCCCTTAGGTTGTAGAGTAATGCTATAGCCATAGGACAGAGATGTGGAATGTGCTGCTTAATGAAAAAGCATTCAGGTGTCAATTGCAGGATCTGTAACCACTGATATTGCAGTCTGTGTTACTTCAAAGCCACTCCTGCGTTGTTTAGCAGATTATTTAGCCTATGAATACATTTAGACAGCTCCTGCATAACTTTAGCAGCATGTATCTTGGCATATAGGACTTTAACAGTCTTAAAGTCTCTATCATTCATCACTGGCCTGCATGAATGCTAGAGATTCTAGCTCTTAACGCACGTTCTGTCTCTTGATTCTGACCTCTGGGACACTTGTATGTATGTCAGCTATGCTTGAAATTTGACTCTTTAGTATTCTAAGGGAAAACACAAAAACCCAAGATTTGAAAAATCTCTTAAGTATTGTCAATTAAAAGCAACACTCACTAAAGCCTTTACATTCTAAGGATCATATTACAATCCTATCAGAGCTACTGACAGAATTCCTACAGTATAAAGATTAACCCTAATATGCTTATCAACACAAACTTTCAGAACTGGATTTTTTTTATGATGCTGCACATGCCCATTGTTACCCAGAAAGGTCACCTGAAGCTGATATGTATAGGTTTACTTTGTTTTGATTTTGGATGAAATGAGTAAGTTTACTTTAGCTAACCAAAACAGAATTCTACATGATTAGAATTTTTCAAAGTTCTCTATGGTAAACTTTGTCTGAAGCTGAATCAAACCCAGGGTTTGGAGAGAGCATCAGTGGAAAAGCATAGGCTGAAGGTAAACCTGACAATTTAATTCATAAGCACCTCAGAGTATGAGTCCACCAAACTAAAGATGTAGTTAGAATATGCTATAAAAGTTGGGCAGGGTGTGCTTTGGTGATATATGTGAACTTGTGCTCGGAGTATACACCCCTCAGAAACATTTTCTGTCTGTATCTAATTCTCACAGGCATAAGTATATAGCACACACATTCAGGGATTCTTGGGGTACGTGTGTTTCTGTGGGTGTATATTGTATTACAAAGCTACTTGAGCTGTCTTGTAAAGGCTAATGCTATTGTTGAATCTGGTGTTTCCTGGCAGGATGTTTGGCAAGTTTTGCTGGACGCCTGTTTCCTGAGTCCAGTCTGTGTTTACAAAGATGTTGGAGCTTTTTTTGCAGCACAGTATGGGCTGCTGACGCTGGAAGGTCCCGTAATCGCCCCTCAACTACAGGACTTTGCAATTTGGACACTATCTCTTATCCCACCCTTCCAAGAATTTCTCTACAAAGGCTGCTTGTATTGAAAGTGGGGTGGGGGAAACTGCCATCAAATAGCAGACTTTGTTTAATGCTCCATCCAGCAGAGCTGGAACACAGGAGAATTCTGAGCCTGCAGCTTGGAAAATGCAGCCCCAGCACACCTTCAGCACGCTCTCCTGACACTCAGAGGAAGTTTAGCACCAACTTAAACAACACGGGGTGCATAAAAACTACCCACTAAACCAATCAGAAAACAAAATAAAGCAAACAATCAAACAAACAAAAATCACACACACACACACAAAAGGAGCTCTTAGACAACCTAAGTATGAAGTATGGGTGCCAGCAATTCAGATAGGCACAGATAAACTTGCTTGAATCAAAAATTTCAGAGCGTAGCTTAGAAAAATTGCTCAGACCTCTATTGGTATGGATTCCCATCACAACAGACGAGATTATAAAGAAAGGCAGGGGAGAGGCAAAGTTACCCCTCTCTGTCTCTTCATTATTAACTGTTTTACTGGGGAATGAATATTTCTGTGCATGCAGCAGTGCAAAACAGGAATATCTGTCCCTCACTGATACTTATACATTCTGGGAATCCCAATTATTCAGGAAGCTTTTTGGCAAACAGAAGTGTGTCTGAAAGGACTGCAAGGAAGTCCCCTGGGGCTGTGGCAGTTAGAACTCTTTTACCACAAATATGTGAGAGTCTGCAAGATCAGCTTTTACTATGGCTCAGATCTCACTGCTTCAGGAAACAATGTGCCTGCAGTAGTATACAGAAAAGCAGAGTGTGAAACAGAAGAATTCTTCGAAACCACTGGCACTGGTGCTAGTTTTGCACAAATAATTCATACAGCCACTTGAGTTCTCAAGTACAGATGTGGCTGAAGAGATAATAGTGGATCCTTTTGTGTGTGTGCTTTGTCTAGCAAGCTTCAAAATACCTGTTGTAATTTCACTGTGAGAAGCTGTGGCTGATCAGACTTCAAAATACATTAAGTGTCACAGCCCTCCTCTATCCACTGAACAATAAAACAGAAGGAGGAAGAAAGCAGAAACTCCAATGGATAATTATAAAATAAAACCATTCATAGTTTTTAATAAAATCTTTGTATATTAATTAAAGCTGCCATAACAACATAATTCATTGAGGTGTCTTCCTTAATCAATGGTAATAATAAACTGCTTTTTAAAGAAATATATACCTTTTAAAATAAGATAAATAGGGTTTGCAGTCCAAAAAACCCAGAAGTACATGCTATCAAAATCCTCAAGACTTGCCTCAGGAGTGTACTTTCTCTGGCTTAGTGCCGTAGTGCCCATAATTAGTAATTTTTTTTCTTGAGTTTTGAAATAAACTTGAAGTACTGGCACTGATGACTGGCAGAACTACTGTTTTCTCTTAACAATCCTTTGAACATTTAGTAGACAGCGGAATCACCAGACAAATGTGAGAATCCATTATGGAATCCAAGTATTATCTAATGTTAGTTCTAAAGCCTGTCTTTTTTTATTTCTGTTTTCCCACTTGGTTCTTCCTGTCCTTGCTGCCACTGACTTAAAGGGAAACCTATACACTCAGTAATATCAAGTGAAAAATAGCTTTCATTTGATTTTCCCTGAGGCTCACATTCACATAAATTTTCCTATCCAAGCTTGCTATAAATATGACAGAGCACTGGAACAGGTTGCCAAGAGGGGTGGTAGAGTCTCCTTCTCTGGAGATCTTCAAAACTCACTTGCACACAATCCTCTGCCACATGTTCTAGGTGACCCTGCCTGTGCAGGGGAGTTGAACTAGATGACCTCCAGAGGTCCCTTACGACCTTAAGTATTCTATGGTTCTATGATTCAGTATGCCATTCATTGATATAAATTTTCTGGTTATGTACAACCCTAGTTAAAATTGAAAAGATTTTATAGTCAATACTGTACAGGTGTCACTGTGCTGACTGGACTGATGTTAGCATGGGAAGTAATTTATGGCGTCATAAGTAAATGGCCTAAAAACTCTATGACAAGTTATTCAACACCATTTCTATGGAAATTCTATTGTGTTGCTGCAAAAGAAGTAGTTTACTGAGAGTCTGAAACTTTTCTTCTGACTCAGTATGTTTTTATACACTCACTTGAAAAGTGCTATATTTAAAGAGCTTTAAACTATACATTAGTTAAGACTCACTAGAAAGATCTATCATACAGCCTAAACACAGCTTCAGTGTCAGTGGAATCCTGAGAGAAAGACAGCTGCTGCATTCTGGGCAGTTTGTACTTCCACGTAGTAAATGTACAGGCTCCCTTCCCAACTTGAATACTGCACTGCACTGTTCTTAAACAAGCAGCTGTTTCACCCAAACTGAGCAGAAGAGTTAGAGAGGGGGAAAAAAAAAGAAAAACAAACAAACAAAAAAAAATCACTAACAAAGCTCAGGGAATTTTTTATGTACTGGCTTAGCCATTCGCAGCAGTCAAAAACTGGATGGAATCAAAGTCCAGGATCCAAGCTCCCTTGAGCTCCATAGGAATGAAGGTCTTGATCTAACTTGTGTGGCTTAGGCCTGTCTTTAGCAATAGCCCTAGCAGTTCATCAAGTTACTGCTTATTCTGGGCATCCTCCAAAGAAATAATGGTCAGGCTGGCAAGTCCTATTGCTAATTATTGATTTTGTTCTTCTCTTCATATAGATGAATGATGTTCTGCTATACACATATCCCCAAAAGGATGGCAAATACCGATTGAAAAACACCTTGGCTGTGTCAGGCATGAAGGTACTACCTAATCGGCATTACAATCTAGGAATAAAGTTGTATAGTAGGTTATTTGTACTTTATTGGTTTATGTCTCATTTCCAGCTGAGTACAAAGGGAGGGTAGGATGGACTTTTTAGCAGGGACTCCCCTTGCTTGTTACAGGACTTAGAAGGAAAAATAATATAAAGCAAACAAATAGCAGTCTTATCTACAAGGTTGTGAATTAGTATTACAGCCTTATTCAGGCTGATCATGAATAATGCAAGCAAAAAACAGATTTACTCTCTGACCATGAAACTGGAGGCAGAAAATATTTATTATCCCATTTTGTTCCTTCACCTCTCTTTACAGCAAATGTATGATTGTTCCCTTCAGCATACTCACTAGGGCTTAGGCTGCCTGGTTTTAAACTCCTGTGACTACAAATTTACATAAGCTTTCATTTGCCTGTATTTTATGTGCGCTTTGACTGTCTTCATCAAACTAACAGACGATATTGCATTCATAGATTCAAAAAGTGTGCACTTCATGGAAAAAGGTGAACTGTTATTACACGCAATAATATAGATATGGTTTCTTATTCAGCAAATCTGTAAACTGTAGATTGCCAGATCTAGACCAATTAACTTGTTCTTACACTCCTTCCCTAAGTATTCACTGGCCTCTGTGCAGTGAATATCGTGGAGGGGCTGGAGGGATCTTTGGCTGGAGGAGTATTGGGCTGGAGGGATCTTTGCTTCTAACCCAGTCTGCCACTATATACCTCCCCTCTAGGAACCTATTCATAACTGTTTTACAGTTAACAAGTTGTACTTATATGAAAGTGGATTTGAAGTGGCAAGTTAGGAGTTTGGGGATGTAGGAAATATGCAGGATGAGAAAAAATAATTATTAACTCCAGTGGAACGACACAAGGGTGTTGGTGTTATGAAAATGTGGGAGGCTAAGTCTGCATAACCATAGAGACATCAAAGTCTAAAATTAATTCTGTACACCCAGCTGGGGAAGGAACTGTGAAAATGCTCCACCCCTAAGTGGAATAGAGATGCAGAGCAAGTACCTGCTAGGATACATTTGAAATACTAAGGCATGACAGATGCATGTTAATAAGTGGCTGCTGCTACCAATAAGAGGCTGGTGTACTATGTGGTAAAGGAAATGTTTTATCTGAGCAGCAGCTCTTAAAATTTTTCACTCTTAAAGAGCCTTACTGCAGAGAAGCAGACATTTACTGAAAAGAAGTACTTTGCTGCATATGGTCTACCTGTTAGGAAGAAAGTTACTTCCTTTCCTTCCAGGAGCAGTCAAGGATTTGGTCCTTCTTTATCAACATGCCCTTACTATTGTCAGACCATCCCTGAAGGTCATCATATTCCAATTCGGCCCTGATTCATACTTAATCATTATCTTTACAGTAGAGCTAAATAAACATTTATTTTTCTTTAGCACCACCCACACACTGAAATACAGAGCACTCCTCATGGCAATGGCAATACAGCACCCTACCTGTGCACCCCTTTGCTCTAAAGTATGGAAACAGACAGCTGGAAGTTACAGAACACTAGGCATTGAAATACGTATAATGTACTGGTTATAGACAGTTTAACTCATGTCCACCTTCACATTCATGGTATTTGTTTCCAGGTCAGCTGCCCAGTGACAGAAAAAGCCCAGAACGTCCTGAAGATTGAAAATCATGAACACTGCCTGACCTTGTCAGCAAGGTGCTGTCTCCTACTACAACAGCATGCCTTAATTACAGTCTCCCACTATAGCAGACTTCCCTGAATTACACAGTGCAACATGTAGATAGGAAGGACACTTTCTTGTTTGGTCACTTTGGAACTTTCATCTTTCCAGGAACATTTGCCATCTGTGTACAATGCTCAGCTACCTGCCTAAGCCTGTCTAGTTCCTTTTACAACCAGCAGATCAGAAAATATCCAAGGTTTTGCTAGAGATGCACACTTACTACAAACTCCAAAATACACATACATTTGAATTACTGGCTTTTTGTCAGAAAATACTAGATGCATTGTTGTGTGTGTCCTTCATCCAGTGTAATGGAAGTTGGAATCTCTCAGAAGCAGCTTGGAATTCTCCACTGACACTTTTTATTGTTTATTTGCCTTTCATACTCATATTAAGCCTGTGCTTAGTCAGCAAGGCATTTGAGGCCAGCGGAGGCTGTGTTACTTTGGTAGTGGACAGACAAACACACACAGCAAGACAGTCATTGATCACAACCCAACCCTTAATGGCTTATTCTGGCACACGAAAAGGTGAATGTAGCAGGGAGATACAGCAAGAGTTTCATGGACTAAAGAAAGTAAAATGATCAAAGCTTACAGACATGACTGCATGAGCAAGTCGTATTATAAAGTTCTTGCATTTCCCACAGAAAATGGCTTACTCACCGACAGAGTCACGTCCTTGGCTTGATGAATGAGTGATGATTGTTACTATTACACTTTCCTTTGCATTTCAAAATGTTCTCAGACACAGAGGTAACAATGTGGTGCCCACATAAAAATACTAGAGCACCATGAGAAGGTAACTGATGTCACCTCCATAACATGCTAATTCAGAGCAATAGTGATGACACTGAAGCAAAATCCATCTCAGTCTACTTTCTGTGTTGCACAGATAGCCCCCGCTGTCCAGGAGACTGCAGTCACAGTTTGACTGTTTATTCTATTTCTCTAAATACACTGCTAAGGTATATGACCCAGCACAGGGATAAATGACAGCTCGGCTCAGGTGCAGCCCAGAAATTGCACAGGGACTAAATATGGCAATGGTGAATTGAGATATGACTTCAAAGTCTCTAAAGTTCAGCAATAAATCCTCTCAGTCTTCATGGAATCAAAGAAATAGCTAAAACAGAAGGATCAGTGATAACTGATACCATTTATATTACTCACCACCACCAAGGTATTATTCCACATTTAGGCACTCTTAGTAACCTATTACTGCCTAGGGATGTTTAACAGAACACAGAAAAGGTTAAAGGGACCAGTTATACATGAGAGTTTTAATAGCAGATTGTTCCCTGTTTGACAGTGGCTTTAATTTACATTGCTATAATTTTCTTTTTCTCTTTTTCCTTTCCTTTCCATTTTCCAAATATAGAGAGATTTCTAAGCAAGAATTAGCAAGAGAAAGGCTGAAGAACCACTTCAGC
Organism: Eudromia elegans; assembly: GCA_003342815.1. Taxonomy (NCBI): domain Eukaryota; kingdom Metazoa; phylum Chordata; class Aves; order Tinamiformes; family Tinamidae; genus Eudromia; species Eudromia elegans. The sequence continues at coordinate 107,274 of PTEX01000079.1, forward strand.
TAATTCTCTGAATGCTGAGAATATGGTGTGACTAGAAGATACAGACATCTTTCTCAGATTTCTTTGGGAAATAAATTTTGACAGATCTTTTATTGTGACTCATCACTCTGATTAGTCGTGTCACTCTTGTCAGAGATAATCTCCTACATCATAGCCCCCTGTCATGCTGAGGTTAACCTATACGCACTTTATATACCTGCTCAGGAATCTCTTTGCTCCAACAGGCTTGTTGAATTCTACATAGGCTGTTGTTTTTCACAGACAAACGCTTATGCTCAGGGCACAGAAGGATTCTATCTCAGGGGCCACTGCTTAACACTGGCATTTCTTTTCTTCCTCTCAATCCCTCCTTGTCCACAAAAGACAAGTTGTTTTCAGATGTCTTCTTTGCTGGCMTTGCTAAGCATGTGTGAGAAAATCACGGCTGAACAACATCTGGTAAAGATGTCACTGCTAATGTTTACAAACAAGCTCAGCAGGTTGCTTTAACGTGAATGGCTGAGATGACTTGGTAGAGAGGAATGAGCTCCATCCCCGCCTGTGACTGATGCTGGGAGCAGCTAGGGCTTTGCACAGTCTTAGACATTCAGTAAGAGTTCAGTTTGGAGTCACAGCAGGGAAAGAACATCAGGAAATGAACTAACATAGGCAGAATAGCTAACTACCCTAACAGAGGACTCTGTCTGTGAGCTATCAGCCATTAACAGTTATGCTACTTTTCTGGGAGAGAAATTTTAAGTTCCTTGTTTTGTTTAGGGCAAAGGGAGCATCTAGGTGCAGGTTTGGAGAACTACTGGCCTCCATCTCCAGGCAAAACTGCAGCTAGAAGACAGCAAATTGCTGTCCTGGCCTCCTGACAGGATTTTAAGATTGTTTGTGATCTACCTAGAGAGAAACAAAAATATACAAATCTCTATCAGTGAGCCGGACTTCTGCATGTTCCAACATGGAGATCATGTAAGTATTCCATTGAAGACATGAATGCAAAAACACTGAGCAACCATGCCAACACTACATCCTCTAGAATACCTAATAGCTAGGACAGAAAAAACAGAAGATACACTTCAGGTCACCACCCTGTATGATCTAGGACTGAATGACTTAAAGTCAAGTCAGAGATTACCTTGAAATATTTTTGAACACTGCCCATTCACAGTTACAGTCCTAACCACAGATCTAAACTAACCATCCTGTGCATGACAATTTTTTTCCTGGTCAAAGAAATACTAGTTGCACACCAATGCACTGGTGGTGAAAAGCAAACATACATAAAGCAATCTTTTCTCATCTAATCCAGAAACTGCTTCGCTCAATCTCTGCTGTGCATGACACTGAACACTATTTTACTCTTCAGCTCTTCCTCAGAAAGAGATGACTGGTACAGCTGCATCAGCAGACACATCCCAGAGGACTGCAAAGCTCCAAACACTTCCACATTCCACAACAGCGTGCAGGTAAGTGGACAATTTCAGAGGCTGAAAGAGGAATAAAAACAAAATAAAAAAAATAAATGGAGAAAGGAAAAGGGTAAAGGTAGGAGAAARCTAGGAGAAAGGGAAAATGGAAGAGGAAAGAAGAAAGGAAAGGATAAAAAAGTAGAGATCCTAGTGACAGAGCATTTTTACTGTTTTCACTTAAATCAGTAATTCAAGCCTAAGTGACAAAGCTCATTTTCAGTTCCTGGTTACTATATAATTTTCATAGGCCACTTCCAAAATATTAATCACATGGTATTCTCGGGTCTTCGCTAAGATCTGTCGGTTTATTGGAGAAAGACTATCAGAATTTTGTCCTACAGGTTCTAAAAATAGTTTCAAACTTTGCATGATTGTAAGAAAACTATTTAATTATGCTTGCACCATACACATAATAAATTTACTGCAAGTGCAAATCTCACCAGCAATATTCTAACTGTACCTTCACAATTAATGTACACTATTGCTATTGGAATAATTTCAATTATGCTACTCCCAGTTGTAAAAGCATACAATGGATCTGATAAGAATGCTTTATGTTAAACAGAATCCTAGAATTTCACTAAATAATGCTAACAAGGGGACAAATAAAAAATAAATAAATAAAATGAGGGGCATTTTATTTTTAAAAAGTGTAGGAAATAAAAAACGAATTCCAAAACCAAAGCAGGATACTCTTGCTGGCCTGAAACTAATCTGCTTGCAAATTTTCTATAGGAAAAAATAAAAATTCACATGTATACCAACATAAAATATATCCTTTTTCAGAAAATAAAAATAAAACTGCTTATGGAGCTCTCCTTCTGACTTAGATCTGAATGCAAGGAGAATGTAATTTTTCTGCACTTAAATCCTATTTACCTGTAGAGGTCTAATTTCCTCCTAGCAAATTCACCTAAAAACAGTCTCTTAAAGGTAGAAAAGCTTGCTTTATGTGTGCCAAACACTAAGCTGCTGTGAACTGGAAGCAGTGTACCTATGATTTAATTTGATATTGAGCTTCAGCTAATGCACTCAACCTCTCGGGAACAGATGATTAAATTTGCTTTAGTTCCACACTGACCACAGGCTTCACAGGATCAGCACATCACTGCTCTCTCATGCATGTCAACATACAGAAATTTTAAATGTATTTTCTTAAAGACAGCCATGTGGTCAGATCAGCAATATAAATTAGATTTGGACTGTGCGATAAGGTCATCTTTGTGAAAATAATGGTTTGCATTAGAAGTGAGTTTTAATTGTTTTCTGTAGCATCTGTCCCAATCATAAAATTGCCCCAAGATGTAATGAAATAATGAGCATAGTCCCTTTGTTTCAGTTCAAAGTTGTGAACATTTTTATGTTATTACTTCAAATGTTATTATAAAAGGATGAGTTTAACTCATGTTGGTACATGCAAYTTTCATATACAATGAATAAGATCCTTGTCATAAGTAGAAGAGTATCAGTGAATGGACAGTAACAGAACTACATAAATTTTTAYGTATTTTGAGCCTCGCCTTCACAACACAGTCCTTCCTAGTTGGCCAAAGTCTCTAAACTCAGAAACAGTTGTATTTCATACTTGGGTGTTCATTAAGAATTTGAGATTTTAGCAGGTGAAGACATACTGAAGTAAGAACTGTATGTGAAAGAGTAGGACTGACTAAGCACACTTAAAAAGTGTGGCCGTTTCCTCATTTGTTCTTGTTTGATTCTAAGCTAAGGGAAAGGCTTGGAATACACTTGGGTGAGAGGCCTCCTACTTTTGTACCTGTGTCTCAYGTCATGATGTGCATGAACTGTGGTTGTGACTTTACTCTCACCCTGAGACGCCATCATTGCCATGCTTGTGGAAAGGTAAGAGCTGTATAAGCACAGCTTTATTCATCCCTTTACTACACCAGCTGCTACTCCTCTAACTTCTGCAAGCTTGTAGAAATATCAAGAACAGAATCTGATTTCTCATAAAGATTTTTTGGCTTTGTAGATGAGAATTAAATATTCAGGTTACTAATGACTCTAGCAGGAACAATGATAACCTTCCATTGAGGACCAAATTAATTCCCAAAGGTCATAAACTGCAAGGCCCACATGACAATCATCACTGAGCCCAGCTTTTATATCTGATCTGCAGCTAGGACTACAGATGATAAAAGAAATGTAGGTTCTATTTTGGACCACAGCAGTGCATCTAGTCCCGCCTACTAGTGTGTAGTCAACTATACACTGTAGTGTGCAGTCCCTGACATTAATAACAGCTAGTAAAATTATCTTCCAAGAAAGCTGAAAAAAACCTTGCAGCATAAGGACTTTGGCCAAATGGAAAGATTCCTCTGTATTCCTTTAAAGAGCTGCTGATATGTGTGCCCCTAATGACTGAGAGGATCTATAGCCTTTCAGTGTTTTTATTCCTTTACCATTGCTTTCTATTGACCCAAGAGACTTTTATTATCCACATAAACCTAAAGTCTTGTTTTGAAACATTGTTACCTTTTAGCCTCAGTGATACCAGTAATTTTTGCCAGTATGAAAAGATATTTACTCTACTTCTGCCTGATTTCACAAGAGAATTCGTCTGTACCATCTTAGGGAAAGCAAGATCATATAAGCTTGCTTCAGCAAACAATGCTACCAACAAAAATCTATAAGTAGATGTAATATTACAGTGGCCTTTTTGTGCTTCACTACTACAAAGTTCCCATTGTAGCAGTGGTGTGCAATGAAGTACAGTGATAAATTTTGCTTTGGCTTGCAACAATATAAGTGTAGAGGGTTCAAAAAAAAAAAAAAAAAATTAAGCACAGTCAATAGACTTGCCCTAATTTACAAACATTTAGCAGAATTTGCTTTGTATGTGTACATATATTGATGTAAATGACATTTAAGTGCATCTCACCTTTCTGAAACAGATTGTGTGTCGAAATTGTTCAAGAAATAAATACCCTATGAAGTACCTCAAAGATCAAGCAGCCAAAGTCTGCGAGAGCTGCTACCTGGAATTGAAAAAAAGGGGTAAGGTTCATTCATTCTTGCCAAAATCATTGTTCACCTGTGTAATAAGGATGACTTCAGGATCTCCCTGCCATGCTGCTTTGTTACAGAGGATTTCTCATTTCGAGCATGTCACGAGTCCCAAGAGTGCCAGATTGCATGGCAGCAAGAACTGTTTTGCCAAGCCAGTTCTCAGAGGGCTCCTTCGGCCATCTGGTAAATCAGAGTAACAGTAAGGACTGTGTGATGCAACCACTAGAGTTGATAGCTCTTCCCTGTCACTTCTAGGAAATTACTCATCAAAGCAAGGACTTTCCTGGTCCTCACTCTGTCCTCATCAAATGCAATAGCTTTTACAACTAAAAATAATGAGGTAAAATGCAGAGTCCCTAAGACCTAACTAAAACTAATGGAGAGAGTTAATCTGATTAGTTGATCTGGTTTTAGATTTTAGTTAGAGCTACTTTTTATGACATTTTCACAAGTCCTTATTCTGATATAATTACATATCCAGATCAAAGATAATTTTTCTAAAAAGTATGTATTTTTTAAACAAAGATAAGATAATAAGTAATATTCTGCCACAACTGTTCATGTAGACAATCTCTGAAAGCAGGTGCATGATGTTATGCTTCAGTGAGAACTTCCAGATAATGTGTGTTGCTAGAAATAGATCATGAATAGACATACTCAGACAATAGTACTGAAGCATTATCCTCTACTGCAGGGAGTAATGAAACTTGACAGAATATCTTGAATGCGCAGAATTCAAAGACAAAAGGCTGAGAGAGCTGGGTCTCTTCAGCCTGGAGAAGAGAAGGCTGAGAGGGGACCTGATTAATGTATATAAATACCTCAAGAGAGGCAGTGAGGAGGATGGGGCTGGCCTCTTCTCAGTGGCAGCCAGCGACAGAACTAGAGGAAATGGCCGCAAATTGACGCACCAAAAGTTCCACAGGAACTTGCAAAGGAATTTCTTAGCAGTGACAGTGAAAGAGCACTGGAACAGGTTGCCCAGAGAGGTGGTGGAGTCTCCTTCTCTGGAGATCTTCAAAACCCGCTTGGACACTGTGCCACATGCTCTAGGAGACCCTGCGTGTGCAGGGGGGTTGGACTAGATGACCTCTAGAGGTCCCTTCCAACCTTAGGCATTCTATGATTCTACCATTCTATGAAAAGGCTCTTACAGAAAGACTGTCTCACTAGTGAATTTGTCCTACAGAGGTGTTACAGAACACAGATAGAAGAGATACTAGGCATTTACTTAATACTGTTAGAAGAAAGTTAGAAGAAAACAAGCTGTGTTTTGTGCTTTGTGAGCTTTGCTGCAAGCTGCTTTCATACTATAGAGCATTAATGTTACTCTATGTTGCTATGAAATCCACCAAGCTAACCAGACTTAAAGGAGTAATTTGAGAGAAAAGCTAAGACAAAAATCCACCAGCTATGGAGTAGGCAGTGCAGTTTCCTAGCTGTTTGTGTATCATGTCTCTTATATGTACCAATAGTCTTATACGTACCAATTCATCCATTTTGCTTTTCCTTTTCTCAATTTTCTTAATCTTGCAGAGCGACCACTTAGTGTGAGCTTTCCTCCAACTTCATCCAGGTGTTCAAACAGTGCCTTCTCCTCTGTCTTCCACAATATTCATTATTCATCTTTTAAGAAGCAAAAGAAGATTCCTTCAGCTCTTATGGAAGTAAGACCAAACTGTCTAAGAAAAGTGAATAAGTGCTGTGTGCTGAGACTACATCAAGGTTTATCATTTATTCCATGTGCACTCAGTGAATCCCACTCTCTAGTCTACCTTCATCATGCAGTTATAATTTCCTATTTTTTGTAATGGTATAAAAGTTCAAACACAGAGTACTCCAGTCTCTTCTTGGAATCTTTAGAGACTTTAGAGATTTTCTTGGAATCTTTAAATTCTTCAGTCTTTCAAAAAACTTTACTTAAGCAGTTTACTTAAATCTCATCGACCTGTAAAGTCTTAAGAAGTCTAAGATGACCTCAAAGTACTAGGTACTTCAACCAGATTGATCACAGATGACAACTGACAACAGAGAATGATTCCTTGCTGACCAGTAACTTTTTATTACAGAACCTTTGCTTCTCAGTTGGCCTCTGTGACTTTAAAAGAACTAAAAATTAACATTCTTTGCTAGGGCATAGAATGTGGTATTTGTCAAGAAATTTATGAATATATGCATTTAATCACTCAGTCTCCTACAGCTCAAACCAAACTATCTTAAAATAAAGTGAGTAAAATCTTGATCCTACAAGGTAAAACAAATTTCACACCAGTTTAAGTGGGGCCAGAATTTCACCAGTTATGTTAGTTATTCCAGGAACATGTTGCCAATCATGTTAATACAGACTAGCTAGATAAGCTGCCTACTGAACACAAGGTTTCAGCAAGGCTGTCACTGAAACCAGCACGTATTAATTAGCATGTTAATGAGAACAGGGTGATGAACTCTTTGTACAGCCAAATCATCGGAATTCACTATGTTTATTTGTGATGAGCTGAAACTGAGCCACAGAAACAAGAATGTAATGCAAAGAATTACACTAATTCAGTACTTCTGTAAGAACCAAGAGAAAAGCAGAATTTCAGCACTGCTGGGAAAAAGCTATTGCCTTTCTATCCACAAGGAGGCAGCATATGTTTATTAATAGGAACTGTTTAGCTGCTGTGAAAAGGGTAACTCCTCTCAGAAATATTTCACAAATGAAATGAAGTCACAGTCAAGAGAATACCATAAATTAATATATATCTGTTTCATATAAATCCACACCTTGAAGGTGCTCAACCACAAAACTATCTCTCTCTTCTGGAAGCATGTACTCCTAATCTAGACAAAAAAGAAAAAAAAACCAGAAGAAAACAGATCTGAAAAAAGGGACAAGTTCAGCTTCTTAAAGCACAACTGCAAACTTGCTCTCAGTAACTTGGCTGCATATTTTCACTAGTTTTTCTGAGAACTAAGCTGAGCTAAAAATCTTCAAGCAATTAAAAGAAAAAAGGACAGTAATCCAATACTTATGTTAGTTCTGTTTTCATAACTTTAACTGTCTTATGGTTTCATGGACAGAAAGCTGGTTTCCTGGTGTTACATGTACATGCATATGTTGGAGAGAGAGAAGCCTTTGTGGCCACAAATCCTGACTTCTTCTATTCTGCTCTAGGTGGCAGCGTCAGGAGAGGGAGCTACCATCAGTGGTTATCTCAGTAGATGTAAGAGAGGCAAACGACACTGGAAGAAACGCTGGTTTGTTATCAAGGGCAAAGTTCTGTACACCTATGCAGCAAATGAGGTATTCAATCTAACCTGGAATACTTTTCTCACTGTATTGATGAGTTCCCTGCTTTACTCTCCCTGAGACACACAAGTAATGGTGAGAAGTATAAATGACAATTCTCATGACACCTTCCTCACAAAGCTAGTGCTAAAACAACTGCAAATTCCCACAGGCAATCTTTAGCCAACGGGCCCAGACACATCCCCTGCTGGACCCTGGCAGTGCTCTTGCACAAACTACTCTTCATTATTGACCTTTGCAGTTCATGCTATTACATATTGCTAATCTTAGTATAAGTATTATACACATAAACACTTCAAGGACCATTGCATTTGTATCATGTGCCAGATCTATTTCTGATGTGGAGGAGAGTATTCTAGTTTTGCAAACATAGATAGGACATATCTGTCCTACAAGTATGGACCATAAAAGACAGTATACAGAGATGAGAATACCACTTTTTGTATTGCCCTTTACGCTCTTCATTACAACAAAGGAGACAGGATATCAATTAAAGAAGTCTATGCATTGTACTTCCTACCTTAGCTAGCAACGGTTCCAACAGTGCTAGGAGATTTACTCAGCAAAAAAAATCTCTACAGCTGCTAGCAGTGAATTTTGTCTCTACCCTGTTCCTTTTCATATTTTGCTTTCTTCTCTTTCGTGAATAGCTGCAATGTCACTGTGTTTTAACCAATCAGGATGCAAAGATTGGTTATAATTAGCAGTTTTTGTAAGTAGAAGCATGAAGTAACCATTTTTGCTGACAAGACAACACAGAATGAGAGACCTGTAGTAACAGTATTTTTTTTTTTTTACCTTCATAATACTTTGGAGACATTATTTGAACTTCTCATCACCATGCTGAAACAGAAAGCATCATTATCCCCTTTATACAGATGGCAAAATCAAGCCACAAATGAATACATGATTTGGTCATGATCACAAACCAACTTATTGATTGCTTCAGTAACGTTGATGTGTAATCATCTCTTCACTTTATAGTCCTGGTGATTTCCTTTATAGTTAAACTAAATTAACTTGAGCAGGATTTCTGTCCAAAAGTTTCAGATGGAATTCAGTAGTTCAGATTATTAAAACTAAAATGTATGTCTAAATGTATCTGATGCATTTACCTCATTCCTACTATCCCTAAAATCAGAACTTCTGGTTCCACCATTGGGAAAAGGAGGAAGCAATGGACAGCTAATTATACTGTGCCTTCTCAGTATGCATTATAACCTTGGAGAACAGAAGCAAAAGCTGTGTACGCACACACACACACATACTGAGAACACTGCCTAGACAAAATAACCAGAACTGCACTTGCTAGTAATAGCTAAACTGCAATTAAGGCTCATTGTTTCCTTTCACTTGTACAAAGCAATGTCAGGCAGACAAAATTCATTACTTTCTTGGGATTAAGTTAACAATAAACTGTATTACCAGCTCATGATTTCTCAAGTTGCCCTGTTGACAGTAGATGCGCTGTTTGAGGCAGTGCCAATTTATGAAAATGTTGCTAGGGCTATGAAAGGAAATGCTTAAGTGAAAGGATATTACTGGCACTCAGTAAAGAAAAGTGGTCCAAAGGAGTATCATCATGGCGCAGACCTTCAAAACTGCTGCTGTATTGTCCCGTAATCTCAGTAGCCTCTCTCTGGTTTGCCTCCTGGATTGTTTTGTCAAAAGTGGCAGACAAAGCAATGGTTAATTTGACCTTGAGGATGACCATGAAGGATGAGGATGACCAAGATTTTGAGAGGTGTTACCTGAGTTCAGGTCTAAGGCAGACTAGATGAACAGGTGAGGCGCACTGGCAGTACCCCTGTCTAGCTTAATTCAAATCACTAAGAACCACTGCAGATGAGTCATTAGAGTAGCAGCAAATGTTCATTGCTGGTTTAGTGGCCCTATCAGACAGGGGAGTTGTGTCACAATAAGGCATTCAAAATAGCTCTCAAATTCTGCTACAAACCTTCTCTCTAAACTTTGCTTCACTTCTTGACTGCTTTCAGGACAAGGTAGCCACAGAAAGTTTGCCTTTGTTGGGTTTCACCATTGCTCAAGAAAAGGAGGAAAAAGGCGTGGATGCAGTTTTTCATCTCTACCACAAGCAAACCCTCTTCTATAGCTTCCGAGCAGAGGATAACAATTCAGCACAGAGGTATGGAGTAGACTTGCAAACTAATTTATGAGCTGGTCAAAAGCTTATGTGAGGCTCTTCACTTCAGAATGCCTTCCATTACAGAGGAAACAAATAGCCTTGACAGTATTAAGCCAAATTAAATGTGATTGGCCTGGGTGATATCAGAAGTCTACCTAGTGCTTTTCAGTTCCTTCAGGAAGGAGAACTTGCTCCCTTGTAGAGTGAAAATAAGGAGGTCAGGTCTCAAAAGCCATTCCTAGAAGTCTCTCAAATATGATTATCAGAAAAGAACTTCTTAAACACCTCCGTTCTACTTATCTATTGTTTAGTTTGCTCTTTAATACGCAATTATTTAAATTTCACAATCTATTGTTACTGCAGCTGCATAACAAAATAATCATGAAATTAGTGAGTAAAATGCCAGAATCTTAAGACACACATGGAAGTAAATGGGTTTCTATGAGATATTTTGTTATTTTTAAGTCTACTTCAATGGTTACACCTTTCACATCCTATGAAAGCAGACGTGCTCTCTTTGAGATTACACAGTAAAATACTGGCAAAGGGCACACTAGAATTCAAGAGTCCTACCCGGCTGCTGTATTAATCACAAAACTATGGCTTCTTACTTGAGTCAGGTTGGAGAATACAGTCCTGTTCAGGCTTTGTGTTCTCAAAAGGCTTATTTTAGAAAGAACTATATTATTCTGCACATACCGTCTTTTCTTCCCTGCCCTTTTTTTCAGGTGGATTGAAGCCATGGAAGAAGCATCCATATTATAGCATCAAATGAACTTGGAATAAATCCTCAGATTTCAATACATTTCCAGCAACCCTCTTCTGCCTTATAAAAATGATCAGTGTATTTCAGGCAAACCAGCTACACACAGTGGATCTGAATTGTTTCTAGGTCTCTCTTTTTTGCTTCCTTCCACTTTCCCCCTCCATTTTTGCAAATGGAAACTAAAATAGAGAATATTTATGGTCATCTTTATGTCTGTGCAAGTTCAACTTGTGCTATAAGCACCAGTAAACCTAGTCTAATATCAAGACAATACACGGCAATACTAGATAAAGTAAGCAGTGGCCTCAGTTTTACTCAGAGCACTATCATATTTCATTGTGCTCGTTTTTATATCTACTGCAAAATGAGAAACAATGTAGTAAATATAAAAAATACTAATTTAAAGCACTTTATTGGTTTATTGAACTACAGCTTCCTCTTTCACTTTTCTGAGGAGTTCTGTGGACTGATTAACATTTCATACTAAATGCCAATATGAAATTGTGCCCTGCATATGCTAAATTGCTTTCATCAAAAGGAAATGAATGAATCCATAAAATGTACCATGGTTTATCAGCACTCTACCAACTATGTTCCACGATAATTACTTGCCAATAATTTCTGATTTTACACAGATCATTGGATAATTTATTTTAAAGGGTTCACTTTCTTGAAACTGCAGTACTTTGAAACACACTATGGTAGCTCTGCCTATCTGAATGTTGAATATTATCACTCCTTCAACACTGCATCAGACTCAAATACAAAGTGTATTTTTAATTTATTTTAAACCTACAGTCGGTCAGTTTTTATTTAATGCTTAGTAGTTTTAGATGTTTATCATCTATTTAAATAGTCTATTTTCAAAGTTGTGTTGTTGTTTCTGCTATTCCTGTTATAAAAAACACCATCAAAATTTCAATTCACGCAACCAGCATATCATTTGATATGTGCTAGCAGGCTGAAAGGCACTTGCCTAAAACCATTCTGATAGAGTGTTTTGGAAGTCCTGGGGCTAAATGTATTTTGCAGGAGACTGCTGTTGTTCACTACACTTCCAGCTCTGGCTTCTCAGCAGACAAGGGTCAGGACAGTATCTTTGAAGATGTAATTCTTTATGCCAGATGAGTTTAGGGGAGTTTGTTTTTCAATAGGGCTGAGAAGTACTAATGTTATAATCATTGCAATAAAATGATTGGATGTCCTATATTGTTTTAATACTTGACTGAGCACTAGAATGGCATTTATAAATAAAATATTTCTTTATAAAAAATACCTTGATCAAAAATTTATTTACACTAAAATACACTGTGGGGGGATTTTTTCATTATTACTACTATTAAGTTCTCTTCCTTCCATAAGCTGCATAGAAACCTGAATTTTTGGCTGTGACATATATTCAAACAATATAGATAGTTTAATTTGTCACCAGAGGTGGGGGGGCGGGAAGCGCGAGTTAAAAAAATACAACACTACATTAAATATAAATTTAATTTTTTTTCTAATACATATGCGTCTGACAGTTTCATAAAGCACAAGATTATCATATGCATAGAGAAACTAATTATGAGAAAAATAAAACTTTTGTTTCTCCACCAATGGTAAGTTTTTATCTAATGTCAGAACTATGGCCTTGCTACTAATAAACTGTAAATGATTTTTTTCCCTTTGAAACATTTTGCACTGACAAAAAATAAGGGAATGTTAAATACAGAGTAAGATTTTTAAGCATAATCTCAAATGAAACAAACTGCACTATAGAAGAACAGTATTATGAAGATTTAGGTGCTGAGATTTACTGACTGTTGTATGAAGTTTTGAGTAATAAGTGGGAAATGAATACATGAAAATACTTTGCTGTAAAAAATGAGACATTGCTATTACAATTTAAGTAAAATGAAAAAATAAAAGATAAAATTATAACTGCAATTTTGAAGGTTCTTCTTTTACACTATCTTTACCTTCTTTAATTCCAAGCTCTTTGGTTCCAGTACAGCTACTTTCAATAGACACGCTGAGTATGATATTCAACATAGAATTGCAAAATCTGACACCCAAAAGCCTTACTTCCTCAATATTACCAATTCCAAGGACAGGAGGGGGCAGAGAAAATCCAAAATGGTTCACTGATTATGCAAGCCTAACAATGACAATTGCTAATGAAGAGAGCTGCKCTCCAGAGCAGCTCTGCAGAGAGGGGCCTGGGCGTCATGATGGACGACAGGTTGACCAGGAGGCAGCAGTGTGCCCTCGTCGCCAAGAAGGCCAATGAGATCTTGGGGTGCATTAAGAGCATCTCCAGCAGGTCGAGGGAGGTGATCCTGCCCCTCTGCTCAGCCCTGGTGAGGCCACACCTCGAGTCCTGTGTCCAGTTCTGGGCTCCCCAGTGCAGGAGGGATGTGGAGCTGCTAGAGGGAGTTCAGCGTACGGCTACAAAGATGATTARGGGCCTGGAACATCTGCCCTACAAGTAAAGGCTGAGAGAGCTGGGTCTCTTCAGCCTGGAGAAGAGAAGGCTGAGAGGGGACCTGATTAATGTATATAAATACCTCAAGAGAGGCAGTGAGGAGGATGGGGCTGGCCTCTTCTCAGTGGCAGCCAGCGACAGAACTAGAGGAAATGGCCGCAAATTGACGCACCAAAAGTTCCACAAGAACTTGCAAAGGAATTTCTTAGCAGTGACAGTGAAAGAGCACTGGAACAGGTTGCCCAGAGAGGTGGTGGAGTCTCCTTCTCTGGAGATCTTCAAAACCCGCTTGGACACTGTGCCACATGCTCTAGGAGACCCTGTGTGTGCAGGGGGTTGGACTAGATGACCTCTAGAGGTCCCTTCCAACCTTAGGCATTCTATGATTCTACCATTTGAAATGTGGGCTGAAAAGTGCTTGTTTGAAAACAATCTGTATCAAAACACAGGATCAAGTCAAGGAGGTACACAGAGTTCCCTTTCTGATCATATTTAAACCATGAACTCTGCTGGAATAAATTTCCTGTCAGTAATATACTGATAGGTTGCTGTTGCTTCACTTGAGTGCTACAAGCATAAACACGGTGAAAGGACTGAGGCACTTCATTAGTGAATTATAAGAATCTTTATAAATAGAATCTAACAGAGTAGCTCAAGTTTCTGACAATACACCAAGCAACTAAAAACTGAACTAAAAAGCAGCAGTCTTTTATTCAAATAAAAAAATAAATAATCCAAACTAACTATCATGTTGAGAGACCCAGTAGAGACACCCTAGCAAGGACTTCTTCAAAGGACTCCCTATGTAGAATCACATAATCTTTAGGATTGGAAGGGTCCTCTAGACATCATCTAGTCCAAACCCCCTGCTCCAGCAGTGACACCTAGAGCACATGGCACAGGGTGGCATCCAGGTGGGTTTTGAAGATCTCCAGAGAAGGAGACTCCACAACCTCTCTGGGCAGCCTGTTCCAGGGCTCCGTCACCCTCATGGTAAAGAAGTTCCTTCTCACCCAGAGATGAAACTTCTTATGCCTCAGCTTAAAACCACTGCCCCTTGTCTTATCACCAGCCTCTATGGAAAAATATGTGCTAAATTTAAAACATTAGCCAAACGTAACAAGTTGGGAACACTTCTGATAATATTTTTTTGTATTAAAAAGAACAAAAAATATAAAAAAGAACAAAACGGATTTTTTTTCCATCTTTTAGTTATAATACATTTTATGTCCTTTCCTCACTCTTCTTTAAGTTAAAAGTAACTACAAGGTTAATTAAAATTAGCAATTGCCTCTACTGTTTACATACTATATACCATCTTATTAGTTGTCCTGCCAACAGACAAATGTCTTTGGATGAAAAGCACCACAGAAACTGCAATTACTKTGAAGATTTATATTTAAGGGAAGGGTTTAGGTCTTCCACCGCTCTTGCTTTTTAAAATCCTCAGCACACAATAGTTACATATAGGTCTGAAAACTAAACTATCAAATCTGTTTAATAGAAGTTTTGCTCTGTTTAATAAATAATAAAATGATTAACTGTGTTTCTAGATTGCTGTCTGTAAAATTTCATTTTAAAGTTTAGCCACAGTGTGAGAAACACGAATGACTTCTTAGATCAAAATTTCATCTCTAGTGTTCAGCATGGAAGTCTCATGGAAAATATAGAAAGCAACAATGAAGAAGGTAGGGCAAGACTATGTGTACAAACAATAGACTTAGCTGGATCTGAAACACAAATTTTCAAAGATCTCAATGAGATGTTAGATACATAATACTTTCTACACTCCTCCAAGATATGCAGAATTTCTTGCCTTTCTTCTGACCTCTGAAATTAAAAAAAAAAAAAAATAAAAAGCATCATGCTATCAGGCCTAATAAAGCCGCGGTCAGTAGAGAACTTTGCCATTCAGCATGATCTCAAAAAAAAAAAAGAAAAAAACCACTTTTGTTATTATTAAACAGATAGTAATCAGCACGAAATCAATGGATAACCTTCATATACAGCCCTCTATATACATTTCCTAACACTTTATTTCAATGTTCAACATTATATTTTTCCTCAGCATGTAGTGAAAAAGCTATTCTGAAAGTGTTGAACCACATTATAGGAAACCTTACTCAAGCACTGGACTGTCAAGAATTTGCAATTTTCCTCAGAAATTCTGGAGCTTTCTTAGAATAAAACAAGTCTGTGCTCTACCATCATTGCCTTTCTTTGTCTCAAATATTTTTATATGACAAACCTGCTTTACAAAGGTCAATTCACTTGTGCTTTCACAAGGCTGTAACCTCTGCATCAGATAAAAATACCACAGTCTTCGTAAGAAAAAGCTGAAAATGAAAGAATTTGCCTTTGCACATTCAGAGACATGAACTAACGAACAACACAAGCATAAGGTGCTTTTTTTCCTAGGATGAACTTGTTAATCATTGCAACACTTGCATTACACCAAAGTGCTTCAATTCAGATCAGCACAGGACTACTGCCAGCCCAAGAATCACTCCTCCCACCTTCCATCWTAAACAACTGCATTTTAAAACGAGTCAAACTATTCAACACTCACTAGAGTGACATTTTGCTGCAGTCCAGAGTCCACAGCAGACAGCAAGTTCACTTTTCTAAGAAACAATCGAGAAGAAACATAGGCATAAAGAAATAGAACTCATTAATCTTCCTCAGAAGGAACTCATAAGTCCTTAGGAATACATGGCCAAAGCGTACACATGTCAAAAACTCATTTACTAACACCTAAAGGATTCATTTATACTGTCAGAACCTTCTCAGTCATTTACAAGACAGCTGAATTTATACTTACACTCAAATATTCCATGCAACTTATCTGCTGTGGCCATTATATTTTTCTATAAATTTTATCAAARACTGTGTAGGAATTTTAAGCACATGAAATGATAATTTAAGTTCAACTGACCTTCACGATACTGACAATCCCAAATATTTACAATGCAAGAGTAAGTTGAAGGTCTGCTCTGACTTCCAACACTCCTCTTTGTCCATAATATATTTTTAATACTTTTACTCTCAATGTAACCACTGCTGCTGTGAAGACTTTTTTTTTCTTTTTTACCACCCACATCAATGGCTCTTCACACCCAATACTTCTCCTTTGAATGTGGGTCTCACCTCACCTCTGGTCCCCGGACAGACTCCTATTCTTCTCTCAAGTGAGGGGCAGCTTCACATGCTCTCATCCCTCTCCAAGTTGCATCTCTGAAGGTTTTTTTTTCTCTTGAGGCAAATGTCCTACAAAGATTAGGGGCAAAAGGTCTTCACTTTTCAGGGAGGCAGGGAAACTTGAGGAAGAAACCACTACAGTGTCTTCTGCCCATGGCTGGGGATGAAAAAAGACCTGAGTGCTCCAAGAGCTATCTGACAGGCAGGTCTGTCAGGGGCAGGCAGGAGCGTGCTGGATGCTCGGAAGCACCTCCTCAGCTGGGTCCAAGTAGCCTCCCACTCTGTACAGCTTCAGAATCTGCTCTGCCCTCACCTTGGTGCAAATTCTGGGTTTTTAGCAGCAGCGGACACCTGRGGCAGACAGCGCCGTGAGCCGCCCTGAACCAGTCACGGCCGGTGGGAGGCAGCTGGCGTGCCAGAATCTCAACAAGGCCCCGGCCGCTGGGCGGCACTGCCCGAGGGCGTTCGAAAGCAAGGGGACAGACGAGGAGACAGGATGGGCGTGGCGGGGTCCTCGTAGAGGCCGCCGGCAGGCAGAGGCAGCGGCGGAAAAGGGCCTGCCGCTGCCGCATCACCGCGGGGGTGGAACGTGCGGCTGTTACACGAGGCGAGAGTGCAGCGTGATTTTGGAGCAAGGCTCTGGAGAGGGTGGGAAGAATTTCTTAGTTCCAAAAGCGATAACTAAAAATTGATAATTATCAAAAAGTCAAAATAATTCAAATTCTCTGAATGAAGAATTTTCGGTCAGTGACACTGGCAAAATAGCCTACCTCACGAACCAGAAAATGTGAGTGGACTCCTGGCCATGAGATAGTAAGCGAGGTTGTTTGTTCCATAGGGAAATAAGATTCTCAAAGAAATAAAATGAGAAGTGTTTTAAAAATATAAAGTCCATGGACATATACTAATAAAATGATCAAAGAAAGTTTTCAGATTTATACCTGGCAACAACATGTAGTTTATTACCAGTTCATAACTGGGGAGAGAAAAAAAAATGCAATAGCTTCTCAGGATTTAATTATTACAAACTAAGTATCATGCTTTATTTTAAAGAAACTATCATGAAAGAAAAAAAGCAACTACACAAACTATTATTTAAAGGGGATGTTGGAGGATGTAAAGATGGAGACCACCACATGGACATGAGTAAAAAGAAGGAAGTCATGTCAAGGCATTTCTCCCTTTATCACCTTACATTAATATAAAGTGGTCTTTATACATGGTATACAGCTTCTCAGGTCCACTAAAGCTGTCCCAGCGTGCCAGACAGAGGGAAAGGGCAGAMACAGCAGTGCATCCCTGGCTCTAGCATTTTGTGTTCTTCCTTTCAGTGGGTTAGAATTGCTGATAAGGGGAACAAGATCTTCCAAACCTGCCTGGATGCGGCCCTGTGCCTCATGCTCTGGGTGTTGTTGCTTTAGCACGGGGGTTGGACTAGATGATCTCTAGAGGTCGCTTCCAACCTTAACCGTTCTGTGATTCTGTAATTTTGTGACTCATCTTAATTTTAGTAAGGACTAAGATATATGAAGAACATTAACACCAACCCCCTAAAACAATAACCACCCATAACAGATGAATTGAAGTTAAAGGCTGCAGAGAAGCCTCAAAGTGCAGAATAAAATACATTTCCTTTAAAGGAGGGCCAAGTCTATTTCCAAAGGAACCTGCGTGTGTATGATCACCTTCCAGGCCGCGGTGTCTCCCCACCACGTCCCGCCCCCGCCGCAGGGGGGCGGCCTAGCGAGGGGCGGCCGGGGAAGCTCCGGGCCGCGCGGTCGTTCGGAGCGGYCCAGGTAGCCCCGCCCCGCCCGCCCGCTCCGCCCCGCCCCATGAGGGGGATGGAGGGGCCTCGGCCGCCGCGGCGCGAGCAAGAGGAAGCGAAGGAGCGCTTGAGGGCGGTGGCGGCGGGCGGGGCGGGGGCACGAACTCTGACCTTTTATAGGGGCGCCGCAAAAACAAAACAAAACAAAAGGTCCCTCTGACCCGTAATACAGACCCTACCCCCCTTCCTCCGCGGACCCGTTAACCCCGTCACCGCCGCCACCGCCTTCACGGGGGGAGGGAGGGCCAACGCCGGGCACCGCCGCCCACCGCCGGCCCGGACGGGCCGGGGTCAGGGTCACCGCCAGGGCACGATTGGCGCCAATTGCTGAGGTAAAAATCGTTTTTTAATTTGAAAAAGCCCAAAAAGGGGTTATCTTGTTGGGGCCAGGATGTGGGAGGGGGCAGCAGGGCCAGGTCCGGGACAGCACCACGAGCGGTGAAAGGGTGGTGTAACGCTCCGCTGGAGGGGAGGGGGATCGCAAGGCTCCGGTAAGCTGCTGGCAACTGGGAGCCCGCCATAGTTGGATCTGCCCGCCGTTCCTGGAGAGCGGGCCGCTCTGAGCAGCTGCAGCGGTCCGGCGCGGAAGTCCCAGTGCGGAGCCGCTGGGCTGGGTTGCCTGAGGTCGGAACCGGTCTGGTCGTGGTGAGAACGGCTTGCCGTCTGGGAGCGGCGGGAGGAGGGATCCAGGCGAAGTAGTGAGGAACGCAGGATATGAGCACAGAGCGAAGATGGAGTCTGAGCGGGCGGAGGCGGCGGCTTGAACCCGACCCTTTTACCTTTGCCACCGGGAGGGCGGAGGGGAGGGGGCGGTGGGTACTTTGCATACGGGGCTGAGACCGCCGCCATCTTACCGACCGCTTCCTCACTATCAGGCGTGGGCCTCTCGGAGCCTGACATAAGCGTAGACCGGGGGGAGGGGGCCTAATGGCGGCGGCTGCAGCCCCGCCTGGGACTTGGCCGTCCGCCAGCGCCGCCATCTTGTGCTTAGTCGCGTCCCTCAGGTTTTTCCTCTTGCTCGGGGGGCGGAGCTGCCGCTCCAGTTGGCAGTCCCCTCGGCCAATCGAGGGCGAGTGTGGGAATGCAGCGCACTCGGTGAGGTCATTGGTTGAAACGGGAGGCGGAAAGGAGGGGCGGGGCGGATGCCGCGGGCACTCCAGCAATGGGGCGCGCAGCGGCATTTGCGCCGGAGGGGCGCGCGAGTGAGGCAGCCAATGAGCGCGCGGCGGAAAGGATACAGCTCTGAGGGCGCCGCCGGGTGATGTGGTGCTGCAGCGGCTGGAGGGGTCGGTGCGGCTCTCGGTCAGGACGTGTGGTTATCCGTCATGCCTGTGGTGCTGACGGCTTGCCCTCGCAGCGTGCGGCGGGCTCCCGGTAGGGCTAGGCTCCAAGTCCAGGCTAACGCGATTGACCCTCACTCATCTAAATTACCGCGAAGAGAAGCTCACTATTCTGCTCTGGACGTACGTGGGCCTGACAGGCAGCCTAGGCAATCCCCCTTTATGCTTGGCCTCTGCCTCTCATCCTTATATATGGATTTGTATAATTATTTTTGGACAGCAGTTCATCCACAGTTTGATGAGTAGGTAGCTGCCATCGAGCTGCCAAGATGTTGAGTATACAACAAAGTGTGAAAACTTTGTAAGATGCCGCTGTGAATTGTTCAGTACACTTTATGCTACTGAAATCTTAAATGTATTTTTTACATAGGAAATATTTTCTTGATGCTCGAGGCATTCCTAGGAGCAAAATATCTCATAATCAGGCTCTAAAAAATAAAGAAAAAAAACCCTTAGGGCAGTATACAAGCAATTTATATATAATCAGGAAGTGGAAGTCTGAGTTGTTAACTTAAAAATGAGGTGCTGAAAAGGAATTACTGATTAGTGAACAATTGATGAACTATCCACAAGCTGCAATATTAAATGGACCTGATGAAAATACTCCATAAACTTACTGGGCAATTTGAATGCTCTAAAAAAAGTCTACTAGGAAATTAGTGTAAGTATTATTTCCACAGAGAATGTCTCTCTACTTTTTGTTTCATATTGTACAGCTTCCGTTGACTTACACAAAAACATTTTCCTGTTGTATTTGCCACAACATCATTTCAATTTCTTRACTGAATTATTTTTATATTTTCAACATTGTCTGCTTTGTAAAAGTTGTCTGGAGATGAGGTTTAATGCTAGTGATAGGTGTGCATCTTTCTGATACATGTTTTGCTATTGCTGGTAGTCTTTTTTTTGTTTTGTTTTGTATATCAGCAGATATACAAATGAAATACCAGGTGTACCATCATAGGAATGTGTTTTTAATGCACCTGAGCCAGAATCTGAACACTTACCTGGGAATGAGGAAGACACAGTTCAAATCAGAATCTGCAAATTTGAAATTGTGGTTAAATTTACCAATTTATGTAACAGCTAAAGAGGATAAAATGCTCAGGGTAAGGGGAAAAAAAGCAATTCTGCAGTATTTTCCCCTTAGAGTGATAAGACTATTATCRTATTATAGTTTGACAGATACTTTAGGAAACAAAAACTGAACTTTAGGTGTGATAGTCTCTTTTTTTTTATCATGCAGGACTGACACAAGAGTATGAATGATCTTGGTAGTTTGAGAAGATGACTCAAAAACTAGTTCAAAGACCTTTCCTGGATAGTTGTTACGTTGTCAAGCACGTAACATAGAAGTAGTTTATCTGCAAGGTTTCTCTTTCCCTGTGTTGAGCAGTGCATCCTTGAGATCTGTGAATTTCAGAAACTATATCAGTAGCTGAAATTCAAAATTGTCCTTTTTAATTAATGAAATTAACAGCTTTTATTGCCAACCTTAAATAATAGGGTAAAATATTAAGTGGGAGGCTTTATAAAGAATAACTATGTGTCAGTAGTAGTAGAATTCAGCTCTTTGAAAACCGTATTTCCATGTGTGTATATACGGTTCATGTAAATGTAAGTGTATATGCATATTTGTGTGTGCGATTATTTTCTTATTTGTCAGGTAGTCAAGCAGGATTGTAATTTCTCATTAGGTCATATAAAAGATTTGTTTAGTAATAATAAGAAAAAATATATATTTTTGTGCCTGATGGAAGTTGCTGGCATCTTTTCAAACAGATTCTCTAATGATCTTGCTTCACCATGGCAACCAATATGGAGGTGCTGGCTCGGCAGGTAGTGGAGACACAGCAGGTGGCTGAGGTGAGTGGCAGATGATATCACAACGCTTGGCATATAAGTTTTCGAAAGGAAAAATGTGCTGTTGCATTTTTGCTCTTTACAATTAATCATAAATGCAGTAGAAAATCCTTACAGACCAACATTTCCTTTGCACTCAGGGAAATAAGAAACCAACCAATATATGGTTTGCTCACCATGCTTCATTTTGGTGGCTTCCATATTGGGGATGTAAGCAGGACCTATGAACTTAAAGGAAATTTGTCTCTGTTATGGGTTGTTATAATCTGAAAAAAAGTAATTAACAACATTTCTGATCATTCGTTTGATTATGTGGGTTATCTAGGATTTCTGTTCTTGTCTCAAATTGTCACATAAATTCAATGTATTTGATAAGCAGTAGCTTCCAATATTCTGCATTTATGATAGCATGATTAATTTAAATCATAGCTAATATTTTCTGCCTCCACTTATGAGATAGAGTTCACAAAACCTACTTACAAGTGATGTTAAATGATATTTGATGTATAATCACTGAACCTTGGATGCTCAAGGCTAAAATGTCTAAACTGATTCATCAGCACGGAAGTAGCAGATGAATTTGGTCATAGTAGGTAATATATTTCCTTCAATTTCAAAGTTTTAGTCAAAAGACGAACTTTTTGTATGATTAAAATGTTTATTTAATGGTATTCTTCAAAGTTGCCGTGATTTACCATATCAACATGGGATTGAAGGATTTTGTAAATGAAGGCCAAGTTGACAAAATGCAATTTTTGGCCTATTTAACTCAGTGTACACCTTACTATCAAAAAATTTGTCGATCTCATGAAAGAGCTGTGCAAGTGAAGTAAATCTTTGTACCGTTCTTTTTTCAAAAATAGAATACAAATTCTTTGTTTACAGCAATTTATTAATAAAAGTGCTAGTTGTTTTAAAATCTACAATTACGATGATTGAAAAACAGTCTGGACAAATGGGCTACTGGCATATGTTGGAAGTAACGTCTAAGAGTAGTTTCAAAATTTCACTCTGAAAACTGACAAGCAGATTTTCACTTTAGCTTTCTGGTTGAGGTATCAATATGACAAGCTGCATTATTTAAAAAAAAAAAACTCCAGGAGAGCTTGGGGAAAAAAAAAAAAGTTGTTATGGAAGTAGCGGCAGACCTTATACTATTTAGTAGAACTTGCGTGCTATAATCACTTTTAAGACACATAAAATATGTGACATTTGTAATTCCTCGTGCAGGAAATGCACCGTGGTAACATAGTGTGATGGTTGTATCTTGCCACTGGAGAGATCGCTCCATCCCAAGAGTGTATGAAGCTCTGTGATTTCTTCCTGTCCGGTGGGTAAATAGAGGGCTTCATCTCTTTATAGTGTTAAACTCCTCCTTAAATTATATGCCTCACTGCAGCATAACACCATGAGAACTTTGTTCATGGAAAAAGAGTTGAAAGCAGCCTTGTCTTACTAAGAATTTATTTATGTTATGACAATATTATCTTTAAATTTCAAATTCTCTTAATGAATGGCTGAGTGCATACTATTTGTATCTTCAGTCAGATATGGTTTTTAATACAGCTAAATACTAATTTTCTTGAAGTATACTAAAATTCTTTATTTGTACTCACTGTTTCTTGAAGAAAGTGTAATATAAAAATGTATCATTGGATTTAGAAATGAGAGAATTTTTCAAAATATTTTTGAAATCAAGGGAAATTAAATGGAAGGAGAGAAGGAATCATTAATTATACCCTGAATTTTAGGCTATGAATGTTAAGAGATCAGTTTCAGACAGGATCATGTAATGTAAATGTTGATTGTTTAGCTAAGCTACATGAATTTTTCAAAATTAATTGTCGTATATGTTGTGCCTGGGTTTATTGAGAATCATGATGGCAAGCACCAACTTACAGTCATGCAAGTAGGCCATATATTGTTTTTCTTTCATAAGCAATAGTTTGTCGGTATGGGAGTTTTTTTGCATGTATGACAAGTATTACTGAGGCACTGTCCCATATTATTTTTCCTGTGCTTTTTTTAAAAAGCACTTCCTGAAATTGTCTCTATAGTGATTTCAGATTCTTCACTGCTTTTGCTCTTCAGTAGATTTTTTGTTATGTTTCTCCAACTGTATCTTTCTGAGCAGACTGTATTAAAGAGTTCCAGTTTTAGTGTATGCAGCTGACTTGTGGTTCATTACACTGGAGAACATAGAGCAGCTAGAAGATGTAGAGGGAAGTTCAACAATTCCTCCTTATTCAGTGTAGCTTTTAGAAAATATAAATAAAATTTTAGTCTTCAGGGAAAAAAATGCTAATGCATTTTTTCTCAAGTATTTCTTTAGTACTGTGAATATTCAATTAATCAGTTGTTCAGGTTCAGTCCCAGTATCAATTTAGATATAATTTGCATTGTTTAAGGAAGATGTATTTGGCTATGATATATTCTGTATGCTACGCCCTACTTTTTTTTCCTAATAAAATTTTAGAAGTGKKTTTTTTTTTTTTTTTTCCAAGTAGAACTGTCACAATGAGAAGGAAAAAAGGGTATTGCCTTTTCTACGGATCAGCTCTGATGCCAGCTGACTAAGAAGAACTCTTAGCAGTTGCTAGGTCCCAGTGTAATCCTCCTCTTTCTCTGTTAGAAACTAGGGGGAGAGAGTCACAGGAGATGTGTGCTTGTTATAATCTCACTTGTACCACCTGCACCCCTGAAATTACTTGTTTTCAGTTCCCACAGTGCTCTGAGAAGAACCTGTTAAAACTCTGGGCATTTCTGAAAGTCTCTTTTCCATGGGATTGGAAAAATCTTGGGTATCTTTTCCACGTGTAGTGTTTTCTCGATTCATTATTACATCATCCATAAACTGGTACCTCTGCAGGCTGGATTAAGTAGATCAGCAATTCAGGTGTAAGTCCATGAAGCATAGTGGGCTGAAAGATGGGAAGAGAAACACTGCCCTTCTGATTGAATAGTAATTTTCATTTGGGTGTAAGAGTTAAAGGTAAAACAAGAGTAAAGAATAAAGGAAAACAAGGCAATTTATATTCTTTTTACTACTACTAACAATGGTCATGTTCTCATTATCTGGTTGAATTTCAGGGTAGAATTTTGATGGTCTTCTGGGTTTATTTTATTCCAAATTATTATGGTACCTATTGATTTATTCCTTTAATGTATATATTGCTCATAGAACACGCTCATAATTAATGTGGTTGTCTAGAAATAAAATATTGTGACCCTGCGTGTGCAGGGAGGTTGGACTAGATGATATCCAAAGGTCTTAATATTTCTAATCTTAATATTTCTATGATTCTAAAGTATTGAAGATTTGATTAGTAAATACATTTCTTATTTTGCTTAATAAATACTTTCATTCAAACACACCTATGGATGGATAGATGAGTAGGTAAATAAAACACTATGAGTAAGTTAGTTTCAGTAATTAGTGTATATTTTGGACATAGAGCTATGAAGAAATCCTGAATTTAAAAGAAGTGACAATCATGAAGTGTCTAAAGAAGCTTGGTTTCAAACTATCTGTATTGCACATACATGCACACACATACACAAGCATATGAGAAAATAATAATGCCATTGTGACTAAAATATAGAATTACTTTATAGAGAAAAAGCCACCAAAAGTGCAATCATATAATTAATATATGTAATAATAATAAAAAAAAAAATCTGAAGAAGGCAAGTTTAGTCATAACAGCCTTAAAAATGCACTTTATTGCCAACTGCTTGTTTTCAGGATACTGATGTAAAACACAAGCAGTCTTTTGGCAGTAAAGATGTATGTTTGTGTAATTCCAAAGGTTTGGGCAACTCTGCTGTGACATTTGGTACAAATAATAGTGAATTAATTATTTTTATGTTTCTCTAACTTCAGTGTATGAAATTACTGTCAGTGATAATTGTTGGTTTCAGAGTCCAGATGAAAGATGTTCTCTGCTGTCTGGTCCAGGCCAGGCAATATTCTATGCTGTAGTATGCCAGCTGTTTTCAGCTTCAGCTCTTATTGTCCAGTGGGATACCATAAGAACTTTTGGCATGCTACATGAAATTGTTTTGTTCTCCCAATATGCATACTTATAACTACAGTTTGCAATGTTCAACCTGAAATTAAAATCACAGAATCACAGAATGGTTGAGGTTGGAAGAGACCTCTAGAGATCATCTAGTCCAATCTCCCTGCTCAAGCAGGGTCCCCTAGACCACGTGGCACAGAGTGGAATAGCGCTTATATCCTCATGGACTTTTAAGGGAATCACAGGAGTTATGCAGAAACAGTTCTTAATCTGAACTAAATGGGTTGGTTATTTATGTGGATCTGAAAACTACGCTGGGAGAAAAATGTCAGGGTGGTTTTTTTTTGTTTTAAGCCCTAAAGTTGCTCTTTAATATTGATTGCTTAGTTGAACTCTGTAATCACTATACAATCAGTCTTCAGACATGCGAGAGAAGTCACAGTCATTCTTAAAGTGACACTTTCAATAAGTAAAACACAATAAATTTTAAAAAGAACATTTTAAGAATTATAACTATTTGAACTAGTTTCTGTATTGTCCTTTGAAAATTACTACAGTTACAGTAATTTCAAAATCTCTAAGTCCTTTGTTATATTTAATATAACATATATTCTTGTCAACAATGTTCCCTGAGAATATTAATATTGGAATATCGGAAATGCTTAGGTTATAAAATGCTAATTCTGGTCCATTATATATGTATTTTATGATAGTGAATTTGGTGTTACATAAAATTAAGAGTGAAGGCCTCTAAGTGTGCAGCATGTAGTGCTGCTTGAGAAGATTTCATCATGAGGAAAGTATCAAGACATAAAAAATGTAACATTTCTCTTAGTTAAAGGTATATTTTGTATGTTTCACATGTATCTGTGGATTCTTGTGGGAGCCAGGTTTTTGTGACAAAGCTGTTAACTGCGGTGGATAAGATACAATATGGTTGCTTGGTTTTATATTTTATTACAACCTGAAAAGGAACTTCTCGTCTACTTTTTTCTTACTGTATGTTCTTATGTAATTTCTACTAGAGTCTAAAGGACTGCATTTCSTTTTTGCAGTACAGCTATTGTGAACTTTGTAGATTGCAAGTCTGCTTTTGAGCAGAGCATTAGCTAGAGATAAAGCATTATTATACTCAGCATTCAATTTTTATTCATAAAAAATGGTAATCATATATTGTAAACCTATTGAATAACCCTTTCTTGAAAAAAAAAAATCCAAATAAAGGCCTAGTGTAGGAAGGCTATTAATTGTGATGTCAGATATTAAACATGATGATAACCTAACTAGAATTTCATTGGKTTTTCTTGCATGTTTTAATTTTTAGGTATAATAATTTCACCAGACAGGATCATATCTGGTTGACCTAATGTTTGCATTCTATTTATGCTGTAAATAATCTCCTATAAGTACAGTAATTCTTAATAGAGAGAGGGAAAAGGTGGGGGGGGGGAAAGACTGTCCAACCTAAAAATATTTACAGAAGTGTTTTGGTGTACTTATTCTTTTTATACTGCCCTACTTTATACTTTTTATGCATTGATGTAATTCCTTGTATAACAGGAGAAAATCTCACAGCTTCGTAATGTAAGGTTTCAAGGCAGTCCAAATAAAGATCAAGGATTCTACAATTGAAGGGGAAAACAATTGGAAAGCAGTTTTGTAAGATCTTCTCCTAATTTAAACTTTTGAAATGGTAAATAGGTAATGATTTTGCAATGAAGATCAGAGGATCGTTTTTCAAATGTGTCCTCTACAAACTGATGTTAGAAGTCTTTTTGTTGTTCCCTAAGTATCTCTTTTTTTTTTTTCCATTACTGACAGCCATGTATCGTCCAATAATTAGAAAAATTACTTCTAAACTTGCCCTGCAAATCTGCCTCATTTGTCAATCAACTTTTGTTACACAGATAAAAGATGATTTCAGATCGTATGTTCTATTAAGATTAAGACTTTACTTTTACAGTATATGGGACTACTTAACATACAGGAAATTGGACAGTAGAACAGTATGGCTTCATGAAAGGTTCTGTGTATTTTAACACCTTAACTTTCCCAAAGGTACTACGCAGTAAGTTTTCCTCACTATTCAGAGTGAGGAAACGTCTTAAATATATTTTTAAAATAAAATGCTAAATAATAAATTTTAAAATATTACAGATTTTTTTGTGTGCAAGTTTAAAGAATCGACACTAGCCTGTTTTCCAGCTATGCAGGTTTTGATAAATAAGTCCTTCTATGACTGTCTGAGAGAAAAGTTTTAATAAAAACAACCTGTAAGATTCATGGATTGGGCCACATATCTGTGCAGCTCTTAAAAACTGTGTTGTTGCTCCCAAAGTGTATAAATTGTTTGGCTTTTTTCTTTGAGGCTAATCAAGACATGGAGGTAAAAGAGAGGTTCCAAAACGCTGGAATCACTGCCTTGATAATTTCTGGGAGTACATTCCTACATAGAATGCAATTATTTTAATCAGTCAGGCACTATGTACAGTTCTGTATATTCTGTGGGATGGTGTGTGTATTCAGGGGTTGTTTAAGAAAATCCAAAGTTTGTATATTTTAACTAGTGTCATGGATTATTTACGATTCTGAACTCATCAAAATGTAGTATCTGTAAAAGAAAGTAAATAGTATTCAATTAATATTAGGCAGACTTGCATAAGAATCTGAGCTGGAACTTTTTTTTTTTGAAGAACACAGTTCTGGCCTATTAGTGCCCTGCTTTTCTTAAGTATATGACTACATCTTAAACTGAGTATAGAAGAAAATAATAGTACCATTTTTTGTTCATTCTTTCTATTCAGTGGGTCACTACACTATTTATTACAATTTTAATCATACCATTTGTCATTTACCACTGCTGACTACCATTAAAATGGAGTGTCTGTAAAAGCAGGCATTTTGTATTTTTTAAGCATTTTAAGAGTTTACCTTGCTTGTTATTCAGATACATTGTATATGTAAAATTTGCCTGTCTTCTAAATTTTGTTGTGTTTTTCCATCTTATCTAAAAACTGATAATAAAAATGTGACTAAAAAAGGTATCTGTGTTGCAGTGATGACTGTTGAGTGATGTTGTCTATGGAGTTGCTGTAATCTTATTATATAAACATTTATTTACTAATAAGAATTATATTACTTATCCTTTGTCAGAATCTATTGAATAGAGTATGGTGATTTTTGATAGTCTAAAACACAAATATCGTGACAACCAGACATCTTGCCAATAGCATTTTACCTTGAAATTACTTAAAATTGTTTTAACTATTGAACATATAACTGAAAATTGAAAAGTGTATTTTTGCATTTCAATATATTGAAGTAGGACAARTAATACTTACCTGGTGTGTGATGGTGATGTTGTTGTCTATCACATCAATTCTTTTCCTGAAAAGCCAATATTCCGATAATTAATTGAAAGTAAATCCCAATTGTTTTAATGACTGAAAACTTTCCAGTAACTTCAGATTCTATCRTAGGTCTGTCTGATACTTCCATGTATTTGAAAGTATGCTCAGGACAGCAAATCAAAATTATTTGGCATATTTACAGGTGCAGACTGTTCAGACTTCATTATCTGAATCTCCAGTGATGACCAACTCTTCCCAACGTATCCAGATCATTTCCACAGACTCCTCTGTAGCTTCACCACAGCGCATTCAGGTAAAAATTCATTGGCTATCTATTACACCTTTATTCTGTCTTCTCTTTCCACTTACATACAAAGCATACTAAAGTTGTTGGAATATTTCCTTACATTTTAGGAGAGCAGATCACTTCTTAGAGCAAACTAAAACTCCTTTCCTTACTAAGATAGTACTTGCTGATGACAGGCTGTATAGAACAATCTTTTTGACCATGGAGTTGAGGAAAATATTGGCAAAATTAAACTTGCCCAAAGTATACAAGTCTATCCTTCTGCATATTTAGAAGGATCCAGTAGGAGACTAGCCTGCTTAAGTTAATACTAACCTTTGGGAATGCTATCCAGTAGATCATTATTGCTGATAAAAAAAAAAGTGTAGATACCATCAAAATATGAGACTTTGTGAGTGTTTGCAGTGCAAAGTGATATCAGAATTTTTCAAGTATCAGTGTTACTGTGGTATTGCAGAACCTGCATACTAATCTTTTCACTCTCCTGGACCACCTTTTCCACCATCCATTCTACTTTCACCAGAGACAGTGCTAGAGATCTTGTACTAGAGAGCATTTGTAAGAATCCTTGCACTGCAGTTTGTACCACAGGATGAAGTCTCCCTGGGATATGTCTTGATCAAGTTGGGTTTTTCCTTGGGTTATTGAGATGAAAGAGATCCCTACCTCTGTAAACAATCTTGCAAACACTTTTTCAATAATGTTGATGATAGTATTAAACTTATTTGAGTCGTGTTACATTTTTTCTGTAACTTTTTTTAAGATTTGAATTACAGCATGCATCATTATGCTTTCTTACAAAGCTGATCATCATCAACTTATTAACTCATACAAAAAGAAGACTAGATACCAGTGTTGTACATCTGATTTATGCAACATTACAAAGAAGTCTCTGTGATTAATCGTTACAGAAAGGATTGATCACATATTCTTAAGGCATCAACAACATTTAACTATGTATTTTATGTGCTTTAAGGTATCAACAAAAGGTAGAAACTGATAGCCGAGTTATTTTACTTGCTGATTTTCTAGATCCTGTTGAATGTAAGGTTTGGGTTTTCATATTTGTTTCGGTTGTCTAGTAGAATAATTTTTTTGCCTAGTAGAGTAACTGTATCAATAAATACCTGCTATTTTGTGGTAAGGTATATAGTCTCAGAAAATGAATAACTGAAGTATACTGAATATTGTGGGATTTCTAAGGTAGGTATTTCTATTTTAACTTCTGCTCAATTGTGCAAACTAATCTACCTCATTACATCATGGATATTTCTGAAAAGATAGCAATCCATACTGAAGGAGAATGTTAGGATGAGAAATGAGTATTCCACTTCCTTAAAACAAATACAGACAATATCATAGTGATGTCAGTCATAATCCAGGATTAGATTTTATTAGCTAAGATTTTCAATATGATGATGGCCTAGGAAGACACTAAGGAAAGCTTTGGGGAGATTAACAACTCTGCATGGTAGTGAGAGGTGAGGATTGTCTTTTAACCTTTGGCTTTTTTGGAGTTACATGACTGTAGAAGCAAACTGGATTAGGATTCATCCAGTTAAGTACTGAAATATCTGTGCAGATACAAGACTTGAAAGAATCCCTAGAATGTGTGTTTTGTTCAAATCTAGCAGTAGGCAGAAATCAATCTTTATATGGTATCTGGTTTTGTGCCCATCTTTGAGTACCATTTCCTTCCCACAAGTTTCAGCAGGTTTGTAATTACAGCAGCTAGAATATTTTTTTTTCTTGAGCTAATGTAATCTGCAAACATCATTGTATCTGTAATTTAATTCTTGCACCTCTTGAAGCTACTGTAGAAATAGTATGATACACACAGGATTTTCACCATTTTTAATTTTTGTGACTAGTCCTCTCTAAGACATTCCAATTTAGTTAACTGCATGCTAATAATTTTACACTTGCTATAAGATGTGTTTTACCAAAAAATAAATAAATAAAAAAAGCCAATTATATAAAAAGTACAAGTAGTCAAAATTTTGGAAATAAATCTACTCCTGTGTGTTAAGAGCATTCAGTTTAATAGGAATATCACTGTGTATTTAAGTTCACTTTTTCCTCAATAATGGTTTTAACTCTAGTAAACCAAATACATAAATATTGATAATCATATATACTCAAAACAAATTCAATTTCCAGTAAATTTTTTTATTTCTGAAGGATGAGGAAATATTCTCTTTAGTAAAACATGTCCACTGAAGAAGTAGAATAATTATTCAATACTCATTAATTTTAACTGTAATTTAAAAAAATCCTTCATTTTTAAAATGGTAATAGTGATATGCCTGTTTTTGTTCAAGGTGCAAGTAATTAACTGGCAGAATCTTACTCAAGGAAACTTTGTACCAGCATTAATTAACAACTTTAAACATTGTGTATTTGGTTTTGACTCTTGTCTTTAGCATTATATTTCATTCTCACTTTGTTTGGGACCTATTATACATAACTCGTTTGGAACAGTGAAATGTGATTGCATTAGTTCTCTTCCCTATATCTCCTCATTTTTAGTAATAATAGCAGTGCCACATTTTTCACAAAACCTAGTATTTCCTTTCCTAAGTATGGATATACCCATATTTAGTTTTATAGTTTTGCATTTTTTTGTAGGTGTGATAACTTTGCACAAGTCTAATAACTGTACAAGTAGCAAAATAATAAGGGCCATTATCAGACAATAGCATATGATTCTTAGGAGGATTCAGAAATTTTTAAAAAGTTGTCTACTGTGACATCAAAATCTTCAATGTTTTACAGATTGTTACAGATCAGCAAACAGGGCAAAAAATTCAAATTGTGACAGCGGTGGACTCATCCACATCTCCAAAGCAACAGTTTATTTTAGCCAGTCCTGATGGAACTGGTGCAGGAAAGGTGATACTGGCAGCACCTGAGGCATCTAATGCGAAGCAGCTTATCTTTACCACCACGGACAACATTGTGCCAGGCAGAATTCAGGTAAATATAGTTATTAAGATTAAAACTTTTTTTTTTTCTTTTTTTTAGATGATTTAAGCATATAATTACCTCAAGACCTTAGAAGTTTTAATAGTTTTCTAAAGATCTGATGATGTGGACTAGGCCAAATGTATTAAAGGTGTGTAAACCATATAAATCATATGCTTCATTTAGTCAGTCATAAATCCTCCTTTTTTGCACCTCATGCATTTCTTTGCATTCATCATCTCCTCTTGTGTGTTCTCATTAAAATCCTAAATGTGCAAAGCAGTAAATGCATACTTTAACTGGTTCTTCTGAGAAGTGTGAGGTTTTCGGATGGTCTGTTACAGTTTGACAGATATGCACAGATATAGCTCACAGGGCGATCTTATATTCAAAATGCAGTGTTGAGACATCCCAGTAAAAGCTCCTTGAAGGAGGAGCTACATTTCCTTAAGGGTCTTGATCATAATCTAGAATAATAGGAACATTGTGAAACTAATTTAATAAGACAGCAATTTGTCTCTAGTGAAATGCTGTATAAGAGTGTATGTGTGTGTATGTATACATACAGCAGAATATATGGTCTAATTCCCTGTTTTTGAATTTTATTTTAGATAGTGACAGACACTGCTTCAGTGGAACGTTTGCTGGGAAAAGCTGATGTTCAGCGGCCACAARTAGTAGAATATTGTGTGGTCTGTGGAGATAAAGCATCGGGTAATGAACTTGATGCAAGAAATTGTTTGAAATGATGGCTGGGAGGAAGGGAAAAGGTTAACTTATGTTGGCCATGTATAAGTGAAAAATTACTTAAACACTGAACCTTTATGTCCTTGTAATGTAACATGTATAGCCTTTGTATAATTTATATTCTGTAATCTGTAACAGCACATATAATTGCATCTTTACTTGGACAGAACTGGAACTACCACTTTGTACACCCTTTATCGAAAAATAGAATTATTCTTCCTCTTCTCTTCTTTCACCCTCCTTCCTCCTCACCCCACCCCCTGTCAAAACCCCGGATAATATGTAAGCAAGAAACATCCTGTAGGACTTTAATGATGCTTTCTCTGTTCCAAATGATCGTAAGAATACAAAATAAATTTAGATGGAGACTTACCATATGTTTTACTTGCTTAAAATAATATTTTTATGATAAAATGTGTTTACCATTTGATAACATAATATGTATGTTTCCCTATAGGTCGTCACTATGGTGCTGTCAGTTGTGAGGGATGCAAAGGTTTCTTTAAAAGGAGCGTAAGGAAGAATTTGACCTACAGTTGTCGCAGCAACCAGGACTGTATCATCAATAAACACCACCGAAATCGCTGCCAATTTTGTAGGCTTAAGAAATGCTTAGAGATGGGCATGAAAATGGAATGTGAGTGTTCATACCTAATGTGAGACTGTGTCCACCAAGTAATAACGATGTGTCCTTTCCGTTTTGGTGTATGTTGCTTGCAGATAAAGAGAAACAGAACTTTGGTAGTCAAAAAATCCAACTTACGTTTCTTTCATCACCCTTTTATGCATGAGGGTGCAGCATTGATTTGTTTTGAACTATATGTTAGACTAGAGTAATACTTGGGGAGCCTAAGTTAGAGCTTTACTTAAAATAYATGTTACAAATACAGGATATGTTTGTAATACAACATATTTTAACAAGGATAGGCATAAATATGAGTTCAGCTTTGGTGTGTTTAGAATCTGCTTTTCTTCTGACTTTTCAAYCCTTTTTCTTCTCTATTGAAAGTTTTTGACACCCTTTGTTTTTAATTTCTGTGTTAATTTGATCAGTTATGAGCAGAATTTTATTATAAGAGGCATTGTATAAATCATCATACATTAAACAATATACCTTTATCTTTGTATGTGATGCTTCCTACAGTTACAGTGCTAGGGTCCAAACACATCTTCCAATGTGTATTAGTTCTGATTTATAGCACTCTCTGCTGCTTTAGTACAGGACCTCATGAATTCTATTACCTG
The DNA here is from genome assembly GCA_003342815.1 of Eudromia elegans. Taxonomy (NCBI): domain Eukaryota; kingdom Metazoa; phylum Chordata; class Aves; order Tinamiformes; family Tinamidae; genus Eudromia; species Eudromia elegans. The sequence goes on from PTEX01000079.1 coordinate 141,290, forward strand.
GTTGTTTCGTGATAAATTTAAGGAGAGTTTAAAGTGAAGCAAAGATGTTTTTCTGCTCCAATATAGAGAAGATATATAATGCTTTTCCAGAGGAGGCATAAATTTAAACTGTAACTATAGAGTTCTTTGTTGCATTTTCCCTTTGAACTGCAGACTTGTCTAGATCTGATTGTTCTGCTTCCACATAGTATGTTGAGCATAAAGGATGACATTTGTGCAGGAGAAACTGCTGCATTTCTGTAGGTTTGGCTGGTTTTAGTTGAAGATTAGTATGATACGTGCTGCCTGACTTTACTGGGCATTGGATCAGGTTTCTAATTAATACTTCTATATACATATTTAATACTTCTATATACATCAAGCCAAGAAAATGGATATGCCTTATTACTGATCTCCTAAGTTCTATTGCTTTGATTTAAAAGTATTAGCAAAAATCAAACAAGAAATAAAGCCTCACTGGTTATGAGGATAGAGAAATATATACCTATATCCTACTGTTACATTCAGAAGCGCTATATGGTAGGATCTGTCTTTTTTTGTTTCTTAGATAATAATAGATTGGTTCTCCTCTAGAGCTGCTGTCTATTGTATGATTAATTGTTGTAATGAATATCACAGTAGTAGTCTCTGCAATTATATAATGTTTTAATTCCCACAATGCTTTGTAGATGTAATATTTTTACAACACTTAAATAAAATTACTTGTATTATCTTCTTATTACCCTCATTTTCAGGAGAAAAAAATGAGACAGTTGTATAGTGTACCAAATCACACAGGAGTTCCATGCAGTTTAGAAACTTAGATTCCAGATAATATTATAATATTGTAATATTAGAAAGATATATCTTTCACTCTATGTGAAATTACAAAGGCACTGTTTCTTACTATTTTTATTTTAAAAATTTACCACACCTGTTTGGCATGTTGGAGTCTAAGCTTATTTTCAAGTTTTCAAGTGGAGATAGTTCACTGCAAAAGTGGAAATTAACTCATCACCACAATTGTGTAAGCTGAAATTCTACTATGAGAATTTTACCTTTTTTTTACTAAATTTTTAATTTTACTGAATTATTTCCTTTCAAATCTGTGTATTTCTGGTTTTATATAGCGGTTCAGAGTGAAAGAAAACCTTTTGATGTTCAGCGTGAAAAACCAACAAATTGCGCAGCTTCCACTGAAAAAATCTATATCAGAAAAGACTTACGGAGTCCTCTAATAGCAACTCCAACATTTGTCGCAGATAAGGATGGGGCACGGTGAGTATCTCAGTATAAAACTAGTCTTGTTCACGGGTATTCTGCATATTGTTTTGCAGGTACATCTATTGTCCTTATCCCTATGCTCCAAAACATTGGCCGGACAAGGCCAGATTTCAGTTTTGCAAATAATGTAAGTTGATTGTCAAGACCACCCTAGTATATTATGCTGATCATCAAAATTTTTGTGTCTGAGTACAGCTAGGTGGTTCCCAGTTCAGAGCTGACTCATGTGCAGCAGATCAAAGCATAGGCATGGCAAATATGTGATATTTGTTTAAATATGTTTATATGTTCATATGGAATATGTTTAAAAATAGTACTGTACACTTGCTTCATTTATAATTGCTTGTGCTACAGATCTRTGAAAGATACTACATTCATTAAGCATGACTCCACTGCTTATGTAGGATGCAGGTTTGCATAATGCATGATAATTTGCTGCCTATGGTAGCTGAAAATCTCCAGTGTCAGTCCCCTAAACTGTATCTTCCCTAACCTTGTTCATTCTTCATTTGTACTTGGTTTTCAGATCTGGAATCTTGCAAAAAACAGATAATATTTTGTGACTGCAAAGACTTGCCACACCTTCTCAAAAGGCAGGCAAGAGTGAAGATTTTAAGCAGACATATTACACAGCTGTTTAAAGAAGTACTGTCAGTGAAGTTTTACGTTAAAAAACGGATATATTCAGTGTTGTTATTTCTAATTCAGAACACAGAGTTACCGGCTTCCTCCAAAGTCTGATGTTACAATTCTAGAGCTCTATAGTGACTCATGAGGCCATAAGAACACAAAGCTTTCTTTGAGACAAAAGAAAGCAAAAACAAGCGATAGGAATATCTGTTTGGGAAGTTGTTGGTGCTTTTGTGCAGGAAAGGAAAACATGCTGGATGACTGAATTTCCTCTCTTTTCTTTTTCAGAAACTGTCTTAGATTAAATCCGGAAGGATAAATTCTGACCTTCTTTAAATTGTAAACTTAAAAATTGATAACACCTTTTATTCTAACATAGATTATTACAGATTCTTTTGGTTATTATAAAATGTTATTATCTGTTACTCTTTTCAACAGATCGGCGGGCATTCTTGATCCAGGAATGCTTGTGAATATTCAGCAGCCTTTGATCAGGGATGATGGTACAGTCCTCATAGCTGCTGACTCCAAGGTAGTATTTCTTTCAGCTAAGTTCTAAACTTGTTGTTGTTTAAATTACTTTATCTATGTACATATATAAAAAATCATTCTTGATTTTGAGAAGGTACAGTTGGGTGACTCTGAAGATTTGTAAGAATGCCAATAATAATTTGATAAACAGGGACATTCATTTTCATATGTATGTTTTTGCCTAGGCTTAACCATAGCTAATTCTTTGCAAAAAATATTATCAGTATTGATAGTTTCAGTAGAGTTTAGAGATCATCCTCAGACAGGTGTGATCCATTGGTGTCTTGTAGATACCCAACAGGAAGGGAAAATTACATAAGGAAAAAATATTAAAGACAGGGAAAATGTATTTAACCTATAATTTTGATCCACTAATCCAGTTCTTCCTTTTTAGGCTGAGACAAGCCAGGGTGCTCTAGGAACACTAGCAAATGTTGTAACATCTCTTGCTAATCTCAGTGAGTCATTAAATAATGGAGATACTTCTGAAATTCAACAAGAAGAGCAATCTGCAAGTGAGATTACACGGTATGCATATACATTTGCAGGTTATTGTAGGAGGCTATACTTTCTGTTACGTTAACTTATACTCATTCATTCAAGCAACTGATGCAATACATTAGAGATTGTCTTTTGCTTTAACACACAACATCAGTTCTTTAGAAATACAGGTTTGATTGTTCTTCTCAACCTGCACTGCTCTTCTTGTGAAGAGCTGTGTTTCCTGTTATGTTTGTGTTCTAAAGCTAAATCAGATTGGCTTTTTTAAAAGATGACACAGCTGGAAAGGCAGTGGAATATGAAAACTACTGAGTTTCAGAACTGTCTAGTCTTTCTCAAGTAAAAAACTTTATCAAATGCTATGATACTGCCCACTGGTATGAAATAAGAGCACAAGGTTCTTCTCTACATCTAAGCTGTGTTTGTCATAAGAAGGTTTATACTGCTTTATTTCTACAATGACCCAACTACAGTTAAAATATAAAGAATACAGGGACCATTTTCACTTATGTAACTGTAAGGAGGTTTCTAAAGCTCTATCTGTACTGTGAAACCAGGATTGTCTGTCTGGTCACATCTCAGCTTGAGAGGAAGCCAATTTGTGCAGGTTGTCTTGAAGGATATCATACTACTCTCTGCTGTTCCCACACAGTGGATGTTGAGAATGAATTTCCAAGTTGAGGGCATAGTGGATGCTAAGTACAGGAGACTCTTTTGCTAGCATAAACGAGAGCAATTAAAGCAAAACGATAGTGAAAAGTTCCTCCCTTGTAGAGGAAGGCCTTTACTAGCCTTGTATGGGACAATAGAAAGGGACTAGATAGTATTGAAGATTCTAGTCCTGTGTCTTAGACATGAACAGTTCCTGCACATTAACTTTTGAGTGGAATTGTCTTATAGAGTTTAATTTGACCACTATTACGACATTCTTTTATTCTTTTATTATTTATTTATCATTTTGTTTATCATTTTTTATTTCTTTTCTACAGAGCATTTGATACTTTGGCTAAAGCACTTAATACTACAGATGGCTCAGCAGCTCAGAACTTGGCAGATGGAATGGATTCTACAGGGGGAGGGAATATTCATGTAATTAGTAGAGACCAGTCAACACCTATTATTGAAGTGGAAGGACCCCTACTTACAGATACACATGTCACATTTAAGGTATGTGCTTCTCAAAATACTTTGCTAAGCAAACTTATTTTCAAGACATAATCCAAGGTGAGCTTACTGTGTTTTCTTTATTGTTATATTTACTTTTGTGAACATCAGCTAATATACCGTCTACTGTTATAAAGTGTTTAAACAGTTTTCAGTCTTGCATGCTGTATCTGAAAAGTGTAGATTTCACAGGACCATTTTATAAACAGAAGGTTCATTTAAAATTTATCTTACCTTCTATTGCTTTCATTGTTGATAACTGCTTTCCATATCAATTAGTGTGATATACATGCTTAAGTCATTTATAAATGCATACAGTATCAAACTTCCATCTATAAAATGCTCCTTCATATAAGGAGAAGTTTCACTGCTTTCTTAGATGCTTACAGCCGGGCCACTGTAAGTCTTACATTTCAAAGATGCTGCTGCTTCAAATGAATATGAATTAAAACATATTGATGAACAGTGTGGGCGAAACAAGAAGAGTGTTCATTTAGCTATTATCAAATTGCATTGTTTCAAGATGTACGAAAATCATTACTGAGATAAGTAATAATGTAATAAAACCTTTATCATAAGCTGAATATTTTCATTAATTCTGTTCTGCGAGTGTAGATTTCTACTTCATGATTTTCCTATTTTAGATATTTAGAGTTCAGATTTTATTTTACTTATTTTATAAAAGTTGCAAGAGAAGTCTTACAGTGCTTGGACACTAAAAACACTCTGTAAAGCAATAAAATTATGTATTGTATTGTTATTACATAAATATTTAAAACACTTTAAAAGGAAACATGAGCACGCACATTATTTATAATTTCTCATCTCTTATCCCCATTTTGTTTTCCGTGTCAGTAGTAATGGATTATTTCCTTAAGTAATATATTAACAGTTTGTTATCACACAAATAGCTCTGACAAACTGTAGGAGTAGTTGGAAAAATTCTATTCATTATTTGGTTGATAAGAAACATTTATTTATGTTTGAATTATGCATAGTGTATTGTACTTTTATTTTTTGTAGCTCACAATGCCCAGTCCAATGCCAGAGTACCTTAATGTTCATTATATCTGCGAGTCAGCGTCACGACTACTTTTCCTCTCTATGCACTGGGCAAGATCCATACCTGCATTTCAAGCACTTGGGTAAACAGACATTTTTCTGTTGGACAGTTTTCTACTGAATTTAAGTACAAATCGGAACACTTTTCAACTGTTTGGAATTTTTATTTAATTAAATTGTTTAATTTTTAATTCTTTTAAATATGTTAAGGCTATGCAATATATACATCTTTTTTTAAGAATGAAGTCAAAGATGTCAGAGTGTATAGTATCTACTGTCACGGTAAAAAACTGAATCAAAAGCATTTAATTTATAGAAATATATCTTTATAAAGAACTTGTGACCATCTTTCAACAGAACCTGAAAGCGATTCCTGTAATCAGGAATTGTTCTTTGTAATTCTTGTAATATGCTAATATACGCCCATTGAAATTGTTTAGAATACATTAATTCTTCTTATTATTTTTTTAGAATTAGCCCCCTTATTGTAGGTTAATATGAACGTGATCTGAACACTAGCTACAGCTGTTTGATTTTATGTTGCTTACAGGCAGGACTGTAATACAAGCCTTGTGCGTGCCTGCTGGAATGAGCTATTCACTTTAGGCCTGGCACAGTGTGCACAGGTGATGAGTTTGTCTACCATCCTAGCAGCTATTGTCAACCACCTCCAGAACAGCATACAGGAAGGTATGTGTTCAATACATGTCACTTGCAGATGATTCGTCCTGTCAAGTACAGGGTGCAAAACTGAAATTGGCATTAAATAAAATTTTTTCACAGCTGTTTTCCGATGGGTGACAGTATTGTTCCTCATGATCCAGGGACTGCAGAATCCTTTACCTGCATGATTACCTCTCCCCTGGGGGTCTCTGGACTTTGTTGCACTGACCTCACAGACATCTCAGTGGGACAAAAGTGTCCACAGAAGAAATGTGGATAAGGTTGAAGAAGGTAGAATACTTTCCTCCTGTGTCATCTACAACTGACTAGCAATGTACCAAAAGACTATTGCATCCTAAATTCAGGGTTCATTCACAGAACTACCCTCCTATCCAAATGTAAACTTACTTTTTTCTGTTAGAAAAACCAACCATGGCTGATTTTTCTTTTCCAAAAACCTCCCCTTTAAAGTGTTAAACTATAACATTTGCTGAGTACCACAAGAATATCCTTGCAAGTCTAATGGCTTTGGATACTGCTATATAATACAGTAATGTTTTTTTCAGAAGATCAGAGGATTCTTTCAGAAGGAAAGATTTATTTGCTACAATGAATGAAAAATTCACTTCTAAAAATATAAATATAGGAAAAGTAGCACTGGCATTACTGCAATAGCATTCACTTATGTGGAAGTTAAATGAATTATGTTTGAAGTTAATATAAAAAATTGCATAATAGCATGTGTTTTGTACTTTTGCTCATTCCTAAAATCATTCTATCCAGAGTCTCTTCTAAGAACAGTATATTGCTGGAATAGCATTRGTGTTGCAGGTTGTGTTGTACTGGCAAAATTATGCACAAGAGTTTAACACTGTTTGTTAGCCCTGTATCTGACTCAGTTTTGCACGCCTTTGCTCCCATAATCATTCCTCCATCCTTACAGTATTGTTAAGTGGTTTTAAGACATCAAATAAAAAATGCTTTAAAATGTCTCTTTGCCTTTTTTAAAAAGAATATTAGTTAATATATATCAGATGTATTTGAGTTTACTTTAAAAGTGTTCTTTGAGCTCTCTCCCTCTCTGTCTCTCTTTTTAGATAAGCTTTCTGGAGACAGAATAAAGCAAGTCATGGAACACATCTGGAAACTTCAGGAGTTCTGTAACAGCATGGCCAAGCTTGATATTGATGGATATGAATATGCATACCTTAAAGCTATAGTCCTCTTTAGCCCTGGTAAGGAATTTAGTAATTGAATCTTTTTAAATACTGAGCTGCATATGTTAATAGCTTCTAGCACTTGTTTATTTAAGAGAGCACTATCCTGAGATCAGACTTTTTGTTAACTTGTTGATAAAATGACCAATTGTTTCACAGTGATTTATCATTAAGAGTATATATGTTAAAACTTTAGAGCATCATGTCCTGGCTATTTACAGTTCAATTATATCAGTTATTTTCTGTACACTTACTTTAGAAGACTAGATTCTCAGTCATCTCTTTCCCTATATAAGCTTCTCTAATTAAGCAGCCGAAAATATAACAGTAATCAGTTACTAGCTATGTATATTAGAATGACTAGGGAAAATATATTTTGAAAGTGGCAGAAGGTAGTTGGCTTCAATGTTAGTATTTTTAAGAGACTTCTTAGTGAGAATAGGAAATACGAGCAGAAAATATAATGTATTTTGTATGGAACTTCCACTAAATTTCAAACAGTAAATGTAAGCAAGCTGTCTACCATTTATTAGAAAATGACAGCACATCAACTGATACATGGTAAGCAGTGTTTATGAGATATGAGTATTTACTAAACGAGGTCATTCAGTTTCTGTAATGATAAGGCTGTAAGAAAAATGGGAAGCATCTGTCTTTTGGGACATAGGAGGAGAAATGCTTCTAGAACGGCAAGAGTTTATCTTAAGATTGAGTGTAAGGGAAGCTATCACTCAGGTAAATTATTTACTTTAAGTCAAGTATGTTGCAGCTTTAACAAATTCTGAATATTTTGTAATCTATTTCCTCTTGCATATATATTATTTTCTCTTTATAATAAAAATCTAGTTAGAAGATTTTAGTGTGCTGAAACTTCACTTTTGAAAATTTCTTGCAGATTGTATCACTAGATTTAAGTTTAACATGGATTTTATTCTAGTCTATGTGGAGAGAAACTCTCCAAACTTGGACTAGCTCCCTGCCCTTTCAAGGGAAGAGCTCCTTGAACACAACAATGAAGATACTTCATCATAGTCAGATAATGTGATATTTTCTGTATTTTTTTTTTTCCCTTCCCTAACCCCTCTCCTGATTGCATGACTATCTTTGAGGAGCTGATTCAGAGTTAGAACATGGAACAGAGTTGAGAAGGTCAGGAAGTTGACCTGTCAGGGGAAAGAAACCTAGATTACTCAATTTTTATAGCTAGTCAAAATCACAGAGAAAAATAAAAAACAAAAATGAAATGAGGGGAGGRAAAAAAGGGTTAAAAACATAAATTTAGGAGTATCATTGCCTGCTTCCTTATATATACCTACAGGATTGATCTTTTCCTACTTTCCTATGGATGCAGCCAGCTCTCAAGGAGGGAGGGGGGGAAAGGTATGTTAACTCTCAAGCCAGAAAGTAAATTTCAATTTAACAGTTTTCTTTATGCAACTAATGTGTTAAATATCAACGATAAATGTTCAAATGAAAATAAATGAGAACCTTGTAACTACCTATATTTCATGATGTGTAGGGAAACAATCGACATACAGAAATGTTTTGTTTCTTTAGATCATCCTGGTCTGACCAGTTCAACCCAAATAGAAAAATTCCAGGAGAAGGCACAGATGGAATTGCAGGACTATGTACAAAAAACCTATCCAGAAGATACTTATAGGTATTTATTGTCTGTAGTACCCAAAATAATGTTATAGGCCATAGCTGACAAAGGTACAAAACAACATCCTGGCATGCAAATGTCCTTTTTGATATCTGTTCTTTTTTGACAGTTGAGACAAAAGAACTAGAACCTGGTTCATAAGAGCAGGCAGGTTCATTTAAACAGAGCAAACAACAAGAAGTTTAGCTTCTTCCATTTAAACTAAATTGTGTATTTTGTTCTTTGATTTCCATGATTAGAAAAGGAGATAGACATAGTTTAATAGAAGCCTTCAGAATAAATGCCATACACATTTTGTCTTTAACATAATACCTCTTTTCAATTTGGAGTAGTCAGAGAGATTCTGAGGTAATAAAAGGCTTCTTGTATCCTTTTAATGTTTCTCAAGTTCCATTTGTAGAAAGGTATTAAAACTGTCAATTTATAAGTGAAAATTAAGGATTACATTCAGGGAACAGTTACCAAGTCTCTTATCTTCAGTTTGTAAGAAATTCTCACTTCCTGTTTTCACTTCCCCTCCCATACTTGTTTCTGAGGTTTTCTGTTTGGAAGTATCTGGAAGTTTGGGTGGGTTTTTTTGCTTTTTTGGGTTGGTGGTTTTTTTTGGGTTTTGGTTGTTTGTTGTTTTT